>BLBF01013537.1:0-11093 GCA_015471245.1 Laticauda colubrina
GAGGGAGGGAGGGAGGGAGAGACAGACTAAATATCTTGGGCTTAGCTGGCAGTGTCATGATGACCCCTCCACTGTTTTACAAATAAACTTTTAAAAAACCCAATCAGAGCCAAAAGAAACTCTTAGTTGGATGCTCAGCCTTCTGAATCAAATCCGTTTATGCTGAGTGGGACAAAGTTGAGCGTTCTAATTTTAGAGCAGCCCATAGGAGGATAAATTTCAAAGATGGGAATCTGAAACAGGCTCTTAGTTTGATTTTAAAACTCTGGAAAAACCATGGTTCTACTCAGCAGGGTGAATTTAGATGCATTCTTTTGGCACAATTGGTCTCCAACCCCTGTGAATGTGAAGAGCTAATGGTCTTATTCTCCTTGCTGTTTTGTTTGCCTGCCCAGCAGGCTGGAGATGTCAGAATATGCTGATAACTTGAACAGTATGGCTGAACATTATAATTCTTACTGTCCAGTATTGTGAGAGAAGAGGGGAACAGGCTGAGTCCCCTCCCTTTTCTATGTGCATGGTGATATTACATGCACACTGCAGTGGTGGGATTCAAATTGTTTTATCACTGGTTTGTTGGGCGTGGCTTGGTGTATGTGCTTTGCCTAACGCCGGCACGCAGGTTTCTCCACACCAGCTGAGACATGTAGCGCCAATCAGCTGAAAGGATAAAGTAGAAAAAAACCGCAGGGGCAGGTGGGAGGGCCAATCCTGCACTTTTTGTTTTCCTCTCAGCTGATTGTCGGAGGATTTTTTTTTTCTCTCCTCTCAGCTAATTCTCGGCTTATTTTTACTCCCGGTTCTGTTGAACCGGTCTGAACCGGTAGCATACTACCACTAGCACACCGCAAGGAGTTTCGACGCACCTTGTGAGGTAGCCACATCGGCTTTTCTTACAAAACTCTGAAAAACCCAGAGATCTTGTGAATTCCTAGATTAGATTCCCTTCTATCATCGTTCTTCATTTAAATGACATCTGGAGATTGAATCTAGAGAAGAGTTTGGTCAATGCCACACCATTTCTTTAATTTAACTCACACGTATGCAACTCTGTGGCTGCTAGGTTTGTGTATCCCATAAACCAGAAGCAGTTAAAAGTCCCAATAACTGTGTTCATACAACCCAAAGCTAAATTTTTTTCCTCCCTTAGTTTTGCCTGCAGGGTCATAAACAAACTTGAGTCCATTTGGTTCCCTAATGGTTCAATGCAATGCAGGAATTCAGAAACCAAGTTAAACATCTAATGTAAATGCAGTTATTCTTGGCCATGGGGAGGAAAAGAAATCACTATAAAATCTTTCAGCTTTCTCCTCTCCAGTGCCTTTCACAAGCATAAGACCAACTGTCAACCAAGACTAATATCTGGGGATTACTGGAGCTGATGCCCTACTTACATGGAAGGCACCAGCTCATAGTTGATATTTGATTTGTTTTCCTTTCATATTTGAAAATAACTGGTGCAGAATCAAGCCACATTTTTCAACCGCATCACAGCCTCAGACCTATATTTGTGTTGAAGTGTGTAAATACTTTTTTTAAAGCCCACAAATTAAGCGTGAATTAGATTTAATTGGCTTTTTATCCCAGGGTTTAAAGAAGACGCATGCAAAAAGCATTAGGAAAGTGCAGTTCTGTATATCCAAATTGCAAAAGGGTTTAACCTATTAAGGATAGGCGAAAAGTTGATTTATTTTGCTTTTATGGTTCTTGCATTGCCAGTGCTTATGGAGAGATCTTCCCACATCCCCTCGCTGTCATTTGTGTAACACATGAACATCTTCTTGTAATGTCTAGTGATTAAATTATCTTTCTGTCTAATGAAAAAGTGGACTGTGACAGGGTTGGGATTCAAATTTTTTAACAACAGGTTCTGTCGGCGTGGCTTAGTTGGTGGGCATGGCTTGGTGGTCATGTTATTGGCTGGGTGTGGCCAACTTAATATCATTCACATTGAGGCACACCTCTCTTCACCTGGCCTCTCATGACTGTGGGGATGCTGCAACAGTCATAAGTGTGAAAAATGGTCATAAGTCACCTTTTTCAGTGCCATTGTAACTTTGAATGGTCACTCCACACAAACAAAGTACCAGCAAAGGAGGGGAAAAAAATCCAGAGAAGTTCCTGAGACAGGAAGTCTAGTCCTGCCAAGAATGTAATAAGGGTTAATAAGGAGAGGCAGTTTCTGTAAGCAACACCAGAATGTTTCCTTTCTGCCTTTCTTACAGGATTAGGCCAGTGATTTCTTCTAACAACCGGTTCTCCGAACTGCTTAGATTGTTAACAACCAGTTCTAGTGAATAGGTGTGAACTGGTAGAATCCCACCCCTGACTAGGGGTGACATGGTAGCAGAGTTCCAATATTTGAGGGGCTGCCACAAAGAAGAGGGGGCCAACTTATTTTCCAAAGCATCAGAAGGCAGAATAAAAAAAACAATGGATGGAAACTAATCAAGGAGAGAAGGAACTCTATAACTAAGGAGAAATTTCCTAACAGTGACAACAATCAACCGGTGGAATGACTTGCTGTCAGAAATAGTTGGTGTTCTATCATTAGACACTTTTAAGAAGAGTCTGGACAGCCACTTGTCTGGAATAGGGCCGTGATGGCGAACCTATAGCACGTTTGCCAGGGGTGTCACACAGAGCCCTCTTCAGTGGGCACATGGGGTGTCACCCCAGCTCAGCTCCACCATGCATGCGCGTGTGCGCCTCCCTCCGGCCAGCTGGTCTTTGGGTCTCTGCCAGGCATGCATGGCAGGTGGGAAGCATGCGGGTGGGTACATACATGGGGCAGGGCGCATGCACATGGATGCATGGGCAGGGGGAAGGGGTGCATGCGCAAGAGACGCATGAGCATTGCATTTTGGGAATGTGTGTGCATGTGCTTTGGGTACTCAGTGCCGAAAAAGTTAGCTATCCACTGGTATAGGGTCTCTCCTGCTTGAGCGGGAGGGTTGGATTAGAAGAACTCCAAGATCTCTTCCAACTCTGTTATTCTGTTCTGAACAGGGACACAGGCAGGAAAGAGATGTCTTTGGAGTTGAAGACACTCGGGGTAGTTGAAAACAAATTTTGAAAGAGGGCAACACCCACCAAGGTTTCCAGCTAAACTCTGAAATGTTTGGAATGCTGTTAAGAAGAACAAGTACACAGTGTACAAAGCCATGTAGCAACTGTGTCTTAAGGATTTTATTTTTTAAAAAAATGCCAATATTATTTATTTATTTTTGCTTCCCTAGCAGAAAAGGATTCATTTGGAAGAGGCCGAAGAAAACAAGCATCTCTGTTTGTCTAAAGCAGGCTTTCTTAACTTCAGCAACTTTAAAATTATTGTGTGGACTTCAAATCCCAGAATTCCCCAGCCAACATGTGAATAAACAAAGCACTGACTTGACCCCATTTTTTTTTTTTTTTCCTGAGAATACCATAAGGCCAAAACTGGACGAAAAAAACTAACAAAATAGAGTTCTATGGCATGGTGACTTCTTCAATCGGATGTACCTCTTACGATGCAGGAATGTAAGTTGCTACCTTGCAATTTTTATTTCTAGATTTTTTTTTTTTAACCAAAGGAAAATCAAGATTTCGAGGAGATGCTGTTGGGTTTTTGGGAGGGGGCTCCAGAGTGGAGCAGCCAGAGAAATAATGAGATGGGCGATGAAAGAGAAAGATAACATTTTGCACGAGACTCTCCCTTCTTGTTCTGTTGCAACACCTACTAATTTTTCTTCCTCTGGAATCTCAGATCGTAAAACTAAAATCTAGGTAAAGACAGTGTAGATTAAGAGGCAATAATTGTATCCATGTGACAACCTACAACCAAGATAAGTTAATAAATAGCATTACATTATCAGGAACAATGATTATGGGACAATCAGCGAAGGTAACAGAAGGTCAACCTCCCCAAAAACAGCGTCTGTGGAACTGAAACTGTTGTTATCATCTGTTGGGAGAAATAATCCATCTGGTTCAGTTCCAAGCCGGGAGGAAGAGACTGGAAACATGAAGGCTGATTGGAAAGATGGTTTAATGGTGAAGTAGCAGAACCACATGGATGGTTCTGGGCAGCTAACCACATGGAGTTGAGAGTGGGTTTGTTTTTTTTTAATTAGTTTTCAATAAACAAACATACACAAACAAAACACAAAACATCAAGACATAAAACTTCTTTTTGGAAAGCGGCTTAATCCCGAGTTACATCTTTTTATACCGACATAAATTCAAAATTCATGCTCACTTTTTATCCCATTTCATATCTCATTTACCATTCTACATTTTCTATATAGCTTCTCCCCTCTTTTCACTCTCTTAATTCTATTTTATTTATTTCATCTCAGCTTAAATCATGATGCATATTTCTTCTGTCTGTTCTATTTCAATTTTCTATTATCTTTTCTCATGAACACAAAATTTCTCCTATAATCGCTGATTGAAGTACGACGCCTTTGAATCTTTCCCTTAAATTTAACACTTAAAATAATATATACTTTTCATTCTGATTCTGCTCAGTACATTCTAAAGCTACTTACCATATTATAAAATAAAAAAGAATAAGTTTATAATATAATTACAACAATAATCCATAGCAAATTAAACCCTATTATTAAATCCAGTTTTCTAACATTATTTCAGATATAAATACAACAGTATAATCTTATGTACTTTTGTAGAGTCTCTTTTTTTAATCATATTTTTACCCACTATTTCTGAATAAATCTTGTTTCTTTACATCTTGTTTTAAACCTTTGCAACTTCTCTTCCCTTTTTCCCTTCCTTTCTTCTCTAATCCTGCCTTTACTCCCTTGTCTCTTAATCTCCACCTTCTTCTGTATTTCTCTTTTCTGTTGCTTTCTGACATTGTATTGATTTTTCACCTTATTTTTTCCTTTTTTGGTTGTTTTTCTAAAGGCCATGTCACACTGCCCAACGGATGCAAAAAGGACACAACGGACGAGCAAAATGTTCCATCCATTGTTATCCGCTCTCAAAAGGGGCAAAAATTTGCATAAGCAGAGCGGATAACACCGAAAGGAACGGACATGGGGAGGACGCAGAGCGGATGTATAGAGGATGCAGAGCGGATGTATAGAGGATGCGTAGAGGATGCAGAGCGGATGCGTAGAGGATGCAGAGCGGATGCAGAGCAGATGCGTAGAGGATGTGTAGAGGATGCAGAGCGGATGCGTAGAGGATGCAGAGCGGATGAGCTGCATCCGCTTTCATCCTTTCTCCATCCGTGCTACTAACGCTGCGCATCCGTTCTGCTTCCTCCCTGCGTCCGTTTACCGCTGGAACGGATTTGAGTTGTGCGGATGCACAGCGGATGCCTAGCGGATATAGCAGATGCGTAATGGATGCAGAACGGATGTCCCCCGTATGCCTAGAGGATGCAGAACGGATGCATTGGATACATTTTCCGCTCAAAAGTTTTGGGCAGCTCAAAACTTTCTGAGCGGATGAAACGTCAATAAATGGATGCTGGACGGATAGAGAGGAAGCAAAACGGAGGCAGTGAGTACATCGCGTTAACCAACGGATGGCAAGCTTTTTTGTCCGTTTTACATCCTCTTTGCATCCGTTGGTGCAGTGTGACATGGGCTTAAGTCTTAAATTCTCCATTCTCTTTCCCCTCTTTCCCTTTTCTTCCCTGGCTAAAGTTGTTTGTTCATTAAAGATGGCTTCTTCTTCATCCCAATCTTCTTGTTTTTGTAGTTTCTGGTAGGTATAAATCGCCATTTCTAAAAAATGGAAAACAGATCCAGAAGAGCCCTTCCCTTCTTATTCCTCTTCTTTTAGCTTTTTAAATTCAATTTTCAGTTCATCAACAAGTAGTTCCATTGTAAAAAGTTTTTTTAAACAACCCCAATATTTTTAGTCTTTCAAATAATTATTTCCAAACGTCCCAAAGTCACCAAGTAATCCAAATACACACAATCTGTTTCATTTAGCATTTTCTTCTTTTTATATTTTCTCTTCCTGGGGTTATAGTTCAGTTATAAAGCTCCAGTTAAAATATATCTTTTAGAAGTTTTGTTACAGTTTCGCTCTAATCCAAGCAGCCTCCTCCAAGAAAATCTTAATATTAATTATTTTCCTCTCCCTTCCCACTTATAGCAAAAAAAGTGTTTTTTTTTCTCAATGCTCAGAAATCTTTATTGTCCCCTTGGCTTCAATTTTCAATTTAATTACCTGCTGATGCCAAAACAGGTTTTTCCGATTTCTCCATGCATTTGCTATCACCGTAAGGAAGGAGAGTGAGAAAAACAAACTTTCCCTTTTTACTTTCATTCGCCACTTCTTTCATCTTTGGCGGGAACGATGTATCTTCAATAAAACTTAAATTCCAGGGTATTTAAATATTACTTGTCATCCCGGTTAACCAAAACCTTTCACTCTCAGCTTCCTCCTGCACATTCTTATCCAGATGAAAGCTTCTTTGTGGCGGCCATTGCTGACCGCCGCTCCACCACTTTCAGAAAAGAGAGTTAAGCCAGCTGAGGAGGGGGGGTTGTGACTCCCCCGGACCCCTGCTGAGTCTCCCCTATCGTCAGTTACCTCTATGGGGTAACTATAGCCCCCAAATCCAGCTGGATCGGGGGCACTCGAGCGGTGAGCGCAGCAGGAACCGTACACGATCACATATTCCTGCCACCCCCGAAGCCTTGCAAACCGGAAGTCTCTGAGAGTGGGGTTTTTAATAACTTCTCTTGGGCTTTGAACTTGAGCTTCCTCTTCCTGTGCAAGAACATGCATTCTATTGGCTGCTGTCAGACTCTCATGGGGCTCTGCAGGGGTCATAGCTAAGGTTGTCTGAGCTCCCAGGTTTGGTTGAAGCTTGGCTGATGCAAAGTCCTTAGGAGATTGTGCCATGTGGCGAGTTCTGCTGCTAGATGGGTTAATTCTATTATATCCTAGAGGGTCATGTCTTAATCCCATCACCCTGGAGCTGGAGGTCTTTTGTCTTGTAGATAGGCTGGTCCAGCCTCTCTTAATGGGCATCAAATATCTGCTAGGGACAGGGAGCTGGAGCTCCGAGTTTCTGTCTTCCTTTTATTTCTCTTCTAGGGGAAATATTTTATCCTGCCTTTTTAATATTTCTCAAAATATTTCTTCTAGGAGGTAGGTATTAACTTTCCACACATCATTAACATTATCATCATCATCATCATCATGTTTTCTAATCCACCCAATAACCAAAAACACTCTGGGAAAATTACGAAGTTTCTTTAAAAATAAAACTGTGGCAGCAATAAAAGAAAACACATCCATAATAGTATCAGAAATATGTTTTAGAATTCAGAGTGTGAGCAGGAAAGACCACTTTATCCACATATCAAAGGCCAGGTAAAAATTTGGAGACCTACAATAAGTGTTGTATAAAGAGAAAGGCAAAATACAAATGTAATAAATATTTTCCTAAGCATTTTCTCCACTGCTTTTTACTTCCAGTTCCCAGTTTGACAAACTGGCTGTTTGCTTTGACATAGATGTTTTCTGTTTTTTTGTTTTTTAACAGGCTTTCTGTCTGCCAGTTAGAGATGGGCTAGAACTAAACTATTGTCTCTTATGAAAACTGTACCTGAGGGAACACCTTTGTGAAACAAAGAGATTTCTTGTGTCTTTCTGTTTTCTTTTTGGGTTACTCATCCACTTTGTTTATCTGCTCTTTGGGTCAAAGAACAAAACTGTCTGAAGAGTTCTCGATTAAGACATTGCTAGTTCAGCTTTATTACTCATTCTGCGTATATGCATGTTAAAACTAGATGGATTAGGAGTAGGCTTACTGTTCTAATGTGTAGTAAGGACTACTCAGTGATTAAAGGTCAACAGTAAGTTGATTAAAAAGACAAACATCCTGTTCCAAATTAACGCCCTCCAGATGGATTAGACTATATATTTCCTATCATTCTAAAACATATTGAAACAAAGGGAGCTGTAGTCCAACACCAGATACTATAGACTAGTTGAAAAAAAACCCAGAATATGATCCTTGAGAATACCATGGACAGCCAAGAAGACGAACTAATGGATCATTAAACAAATCAATTCAAGAGTTCTTGCTCAAGGCTCAAATCACCAAGTTCACATTATCCTTCTTTGGACACCTTATATGAAGATGTCTCTGGAGAAGGCTCTGATGAGGTGGCAGGAAAGAGAAGAAGAGGACAATAAGATGTATGGAGTCAGTCATGGGGCAATGGATCCACCATTGGATGTCCTGAAGGACCATGATGGAGAGAGATTGTCATGAATTCTACCAGTGTAGTCAGTAGGCATCCACAATGACTTGACAGACATAATTAGTCAATCAAATGCATTTATTTGTATGTATTTGCCTCTGAATGTGTGATTGTTGCATGAAAAGATTTATTTCTCATTCTTCAGCAGAGCTTCCAAGTTGCTCTGCAAAAACAAGCAACAGTGGAAAAAATAATAAATAAAGAAGTACAGGTAGTCCTCGCTTAATGGCCACCCATTCAGTAAATGTTTGAAGTTACAGTGGTACTGAACAAAGAGCACACACCATGGGTTGTCGTAGTTGGACTTAACACAACATCCCTGTGGTCAGATGACTGCAATATGGGCTACTTGGCATCTGGCTCACAATTGCAAGAGTGCCCCGGTCACATGATTACCCTTGGGACCTTCCCTGTCATCCTTCAATAAGCAAAATCACTGGGGAAGCTAGGAAAAGATCACAAATGGTGATCAGGTGAATATAGAGTGCTGTAATTATTTATTTGGCATATGATGATGTTACATTAGCCAGAATACTACAATGCTAATACAGAGTGGTACTTTGGCTACCCTGTTTGGTTCAAGCTCGCACACTTTCCAAGGTATGCCACATGGGGAAAACTAGCTCCATACCAGAAATAAAGATGAATGGCAAGTGACGGGAGCTCATGCCCGGTATGCAATGCTAGGACTTGAACCGCTGGAGCAGAGACAATCTCCAGTGTTATTGAGCCACTGCACCTCTTGCGAGAATCGCACCTGTATTATTTTATGAACTAAAATACCCAGAAAAATAAAACAGCCTAGGCTAGCATCAGAAGGTACAACTGACTTCAGTTTGGGAAAATTTACACATACATTTCTGTAATTTTATTTTTAAAAAAATTAAACTAAATGACTAACTGCTTTTTTGTCACAACAGGGAAGTAGTAAGATAATTCTGAAACTTTGCAACTAGCAATTCTATCATATATGTGGGTGGAGTCTTGTGAGTAATAAAGTGATGTCTCAGGTGCCTCTAGAAATCTTCCTGGGGACAACAGGATGCTCTGCCTGTTTTTATTTTTGTTGCTGTTTGTCACACAGTCAGCCAGGTGTTCAGACTGGATGTGGCATTTTTATCCAACTAATGAGTCCCTTCTGAGAACCTGGTATAGGTAGATGTTTTTGATGTGTGATGGTGTTATAGACATCTTTGCAGAAGTACATCTTCCTTCCCCTGTCCTTACCACTTTCTATACAGGGACGATCAAGAGCATCCTGTCATGTTGCATGATTGTCCAGGCAGGAAGGCAGTGCAGAGGGTGGTGAGGATGGCAGAAAAGAGGATTGGTAGTTCATTTCCTTCTATCCTCAGGATTGTCTGGGATGCTACACATCCTCTTCACTATTTGTTTTCCTTGTTACTTTCTGGGAGGATTCATATAATACCCAAAGCAGAACATCTAGATTCAACCACAGTATTGTTCCATATCGCATCAACTTTGTGAATTATCAAGTTTCCTCTTTCCGCTATGCATTCAAAATGGACAATGATTAATATTTGTATGTATGTATGTATGTATGTATGTATATATGTGTGTGTGTATATATATATATATATGCTGTTTAGCTTCCTTTGGGTATTATCCCACATCATTGTAGTGCTGTTAAAGTTGTAGCAACGTTTCAGCAGAATCTCATCTGCCATCCTCATCTGCCATCCTCAGGATATATATATGTGTGTGTGTGTGTGTGTGTGTGTGTGTGTGTGTGTGTGTTTGTTTTTAAGTTTTCGCGGGTACTTACATGTGTGCTGTTCAGCTTCCTTCAGGTATTATCCCACGTCATTGTACTGCTTTTAAAGTTGTAGCACTGTTTCAGCAGAATCTCATCTGCCATCATCAGGCTTCTGTATTGAGTTTGTATGTGGGTCAGGCTATCACACCCTTTGGTTTTAAATTTGAGGCTAGCCTATTGTTGTGCCAGGATGTTTTTTTCTGCATCCTGATTGGTTGGGAGTCTTGGTCTATGTTTATTGGACTTGGAGTTTGTTTGATTGGTGTTTCTGGTTTCTTCTGTCTGTTTTGTGGCATTGATTGGCTGGCAACACTCTGTTCCTGTGTTGGAGGCTTTCAGTGCAGCTTGGCTTCACGTGAAAGGATGGCTGTTATCTATTAGGAAGCTAGGTTTCATCTGGGTGCCTGGTGGGGGTGTGTTTGAGCTGGAGGTATCAGAGTCTGTTTGTGCCCAGGTGTTTGCCTGGCTTGTGGTGTGGAGATCTTTCTATTTGAGAGTGCAGGCTTCCAAATGATTGACAGTCTGGTGGAATCATATATATATATATATATATATATTTGTTTTTTTAAGCTTTCGCGGGTACTTACATGTGTGCTGTTTAGCTTCCTTCGAGTATTATCCCACGTCATTGTAATGCTTTTAAAGTTGTAGCAACGTTTCAGCAGAATCTCATCTGCCATCCTCAGGCTTCTGTATAGAGTTAGTTCCTGGTTTCAAATTTGAGGCTGGTCCATTTTGATTGGCTAGGAGCCTGGGTCTGTGTTCATTGGACTTGGAGTTTGATTGATTGGTGTTTCTGGTTTCTTCTGTCTGTTTTGTGGCTTTGATTGGCTGGCAACACTCTGTTCTTGTGTTGGAGGCTTTCAGTGCAGTTTGGCTTCGTGTAAAAGGACGGCTGCTCTTCATTAGCAAGCTGCTATTCATTAGCAAGCTGGGTTTCACCTGGGTGCCTGGTGGGGGGGTGTTTGAGTTGGAGGTATCAGAGGGAGTCTGTTTGTGCCCAGATGTTTGCCTGGCTTGTGGTGTGGGGATCTTTCTGTTTGAGAGTGCAGGCTTCCAAATGATTGACAGTCTGG
>BLBF01013539.1:0-13171 GCA_015471245.1 Laticauda colubrina
CCCCCCCCCCCGCTGCCGCTGCCGCTGCCGCTGCCGCTGCTGGCGGGGGCGGCGGGGGCGGCGGGGGCGGCCGAGCAGCCGGCCTTGGAGGCGAGAGGCGGAGCGGCCATCTTCGCGCGAAGCCAGCCGCCGCCGCCGCCGCCCCGGAGCCGCCTCCGCTGGCGAGGGCGGCGCCGCCGGGCGGAGCGGGGGGAGGGAGGGAGGGAGGGGGGGAGGAGGGCGCCGCCCGCCCGGAAGCGGCGGCGCTTTGTCCGCGCTCTGCGCCTCGCCCGCCCCGCTTCCCAGCCGCCGGGTCAGCAGGGCGAGCCCGCCCCGGGAGCCGCTTCCTCCGGACTCCGGCCGCGCGCGGAGACTGGCCGGCTCCTCCCCCGGCCCGGCCGCCCAGAGCGGATCCCACTCGGGACCGGAGAGCCCGGCCTCCCGAGCGGCGCCCGAACGGAGGAGGGGGCTCCGTCGCTCCCGGGTGGGCCGCCGGGCGGCCTTGTGGGCTTCGGGCTCCCCTGGTGGCCCCGAGGGGGCTTCGGGCTCCGCCTTTTCAGCGACACGGAGAATTCATCAGAGTTGGAAGGGGCCTTGGAGGTCATCGAGTCCAACCCCTGCCCGAGCAGGAGAGTCTATTCCAAATATGAGCCTCTACCTAGGATCGAACTCACAGCCTCCTGATTGTGAGACGAGGCTAGAGGCGGGCGCCAGGCAGGTTAACAGATGAACAGAGTTGGAAGGGACCTTGGAGGTCTTCTAGTCCAACCCCCTGCCCAAGCAGGAGAGTCTACACCGTTTCTGACAAACCGATCCAACCCTCTTCTTGGGCAGAAGCCCCTCCCCCCAAGCCCTGGCGTGCAGCCGCCCAGGTCAGTTTCTATGGCCAGTGCAAAGCAGTTGGACACAGGCAGGGCTGGCCCACCCTGGAGATGGGTCTGCCCACTGGAGGGGGGCTTCAGTGCTCCCTCCCATCACCTGGTCTCCAGGTGAGTAGCATCCTTCAAAAGGTCCCCTGGGAGGACTCACCGGTCATAAATACAGGCACTTCCTGCGTTGGTCAGTTTTAGGCAGGGCCGACAAACTGCAAAGTGGGTGAGGTCTGCATGGTGTCAGATGGAAGACCCTCCGGGAAGCCCACCTGGCTGGACTGGGGGGGGGGGGGGGCAAAAGAGCATCCCTGGGAAGGAACCTCTCTGGGGCAGGGGTCTCCAACCTTGGCCACTTTAAGCCTGGAGAACTTCAACTCCCAGAATTCCCCAGCCAGCAAAATCTTTGTCTGCCGTGCAAAGCTGGCTGGGGAATTCTGGGAGTTGAAGTCCTCCAGGCTTAAAGTGGCCAAGGTTGGAGATGGTGCATCGTCAAGGAAACCGCAAGAAACTGGGTATCCTTAGTTATGTTTATCTCTTTTATTTATTGTTAACATTTGAAATCCACCTATTTTGCCACACGGTAACTCTGGGCAGCTTGAAATATTAAAAAATAAAACTGTACAATCTGTAATAAAATCAACACAATACAGGTTCTCGTTGACGTACCACAGTTCATTTAA
Organism: Laticauda colubrina; assembly: GCA_015471245.1. Lineage (NCBI taxonomy): Eukaryota > Metazoa > Chordata > Lepidosauria > Squamata > Elapidae > Laticauda > Laticauda colubrina. The sequence goes on from BLBF01013539.1 coordinate 1,532, forward strand.
TGACTGTTCAAAGTTATGGCAGCACTGAAAAGAAGTGACTTAGGACCGTTTTTCACCCTTAACGACCGTCGTAGCCTCCCCAACAGTCACATGCTCCAAACTCAGAGGTTTGGCCGCTGACTTGTACTTATGACCATTGCAGTGTCTTGGGGTCACGTGATCCTCTTTTGCGCCCGTCTGATCAGCCAAATCCATGGGGGGAAGCCAGATCCATTTAACGACCATGGGACTGACCTAACTGCAGGGATTCACTTAACACGTTATTTTATTTATTTACTTATTTATTTATTTATTGGAATTTGTCGAACTAAAAGGAGAACAAGAGTAAGAGAATAAAAATACAATGACAGGGACGACAGGCACCTTAGTGCACTTATGCACACACCCCTTTACTAACCCCCTAAGTATGAAGTAAGGTCCACCGAAGTCCATTCGCGACCGAAACTCTGTGGCTGAGACTACTGAATCAGGTGGGGCCTTCCGGACTTCATCAACATGACAGAAATCATATTCCTTGTGTGTCTGATCACACTTGACCAATAAATCATTCATGTTTTTTACCATCCAGTTTAGAACGACTGACGTTGAGCTTAAAGTGGTTGTTTGCAATTGTGGCAAGAAAGCTCATAAAATGTGTCAAAACTCACTTAACAAATGTCTCTCTTGGCAGCAAAAAAAATTGGGCTCAATTGTGCTGGTAAGTCGAGAACCGCCTCTATTTATCTCTGGTGCCTGGTTTGTGTGTGGCTTTTTAGGTGTTGGTTGGGGTGTTGATGGCAGCTCTTAAGTTCTTGGCTGAAGTTCTTTCCTCCCAAGTACTTGATAAGGCAGGTGGTAAATCAGCACTCCCTGTTGACTGACAGGGTTTGTAAGGCTCTTCTGGCAGTGCTGTTGTAAATTGCCAACCCAGAAAGCTCAAACTGCCCAGGGAGTTGCTAATACGGGGGGGGGGGTGTTGGACAAGATGACCTACAAGGTCCCTTCCAACTCTGTTAAGTTCTGCAGAGGAATGATGGAGTCTGTCAGCTGCACCTCTAGGACTGTCTGGTTTGGCTCTGCAACGCAACAGGACAGACACAAACTCCAGAGGATCATTAGGACTGCAGAAAAAGCAATTACTACCCACCTGCCTTCAATTGAGGACCTGCATCCTGCACCCTGAGTCCAAAAGAGGGCTGGGAAAATATCTACACACCCCTCACATCCCGGACATAAAGTCTTTCAACTCCCACCCTCAAAACGACGCTATAGAGCACTGCACACCAGAACAACTAGACACAAGGACATTTTTTCCCAAAAGCCACCATTCTGCTAAACAAATAATTCCCTCAACACTGTCCAACTGTTTACAAAGTCTGCATTATTATTACTATAAATCTTCTCATCCCTCCTTATCACCCATCCCCTCCCACTTGTGATTATAGGACTGTAACTTTGTTGCTTGTATTTGTGTGATTTATATTGACTCCTAGTATGATTGATTTGCTTATTGTACCCTTTGACTATCATTAAGTGTTGTCCGTTATGATTGATTCTTAATGTACCTTTTCTTTCTGTATACTGAGAGTATTTACACCAAGACAAGTTCCACACTTGGCCAAAAAAGAATTCTGTTCTATTCTTCATTCCAATGTTCTATATTCTATTCTATTCGATTGTAAGTCAGAGAATACCTGTAAGGCCTTCTGCCTTAATTGCTGGGGTCACCTGGGACTTTGCCAAACCTGAAGCCAGGTGTACTAAGAAGCAGTGAAAAAAACCAATGCTTTATGTTTCCATTGGGGTGAGAAGCAATTACCTTCATTAATTTTGAGATTTAATGTCTTCAGATGCTCATGTTCTTTTGAAGTTTATCACCTGGGGCCTCTGAGCAGAGAAAATGGGTTTTCTGCACTTTCCTAATATCCGAAAGACAGGCTCTCTTCAGCCCTGGAAAGGCATACCTGCCACTTCAGGTACTCTGTGCTCTGAAGAAGTGATTCATGGAAATTGGCTATGGATGAATATAATCAATTATGGCTTAACATTTATTAATGTATGCAGATCTATGAGTGTATTTAAAAATACATTTGTGTATTTGTTTTCTTTCCATTTTGTTCTTCATTCATTCAACAAAAATAAGGCTCAGGAAAAGAAGCTCTCAATAGTCAGACACTGTTTTTCTCTGGCCAAAGGAAACCGGAGGAAAGAGACAAGCAACTCTGTCAAGTTCTTTGGAGTGCAAAAGAATTAAAACAGCAGGAGGGGCGGGGGGGGGGGAAATACAGATAATAAGGATGACATCAAAGGCTTCTGGCTGTTTCCTTCCTGGGGGTCTCCAGATTTGTTCCAAGCTCTGGAGAACGTGGAACTGTTTTCTCTTTGAATCGTGGCTTGTTTCCTTCTGCGACAGTTAAAGTGGGCTGGCTGGATGCCCAATGCCAGCCCCCTCGCTGCCTCCTCCTCCTCCTCCTCCTCCTCCCCCCCCAGCAGAACAAAGGCCCTTGGGTGGCCCAGCCTGAGATGCAAAGGATCCACTCCTGAGGCCCTGGCTTTCCCAGGGATCCTCTTGATTCCCTTCCCTTCCCCCTCCCTCCCTCTCTCCTCTTTCCTTCCTTTCTTCCTCTCCTTCCCTTCCCCCTTTCTTCCTCTCTCCTTTATCTTTCCTCCCTCCCTCCCTCCGTCTCTTCCTTCCTTCCTTCCTCCCATTCTCATTATTCCTTCCTTCCTTCCTTCTTTTCCTACTTTCTCTCTCTCTCCCTCCTTTCTATCCTTCCCTTCGTCCCTCCCTCAGCTTTTCCCTTTCTCCCTCCTCTTTCCTTCCTTCCTTTCTTCCTCTCCATCCCATTCTCTGTTTCTTCTTTCCTCTTCCTTCTCCCTTCCTACCTCCTTCCCTTCTCCCTCCCTCCTTTCCTTCCTGGACTGAGGTTGAGGTCTGTGTGTTGGGGGGGGAGACAGAGGATACAGGTGGGGGCACAGGATGCTTTGGGGGAGGGGAGCCCTCCTGGGGGTCTCTTGGAAGCCTAATGGGGCCGAGCGGGAACACCCCCCCTGCTCTTGGCTCCTCCGGGCCTTCGCTTGTCCCCCCCCCCCAACTCTGCTTCGGAGGCTGCTTGATCCGCTGCCAACCTTCCCTGCTGCTGCTGCTCCTCCTCCTGCCAGCCGGCCTTTTAAAGCGGCTGCGCACCTATAAATAATAAAGCAGATTTTCCCACTCCTGGGACTCGTGAATCGGCCCTTCCTTTCACCCAGGAGGAGGCCTGGCTCCCCCTCCCCCCCCCTCTCTCTCTGAAAGGAGGGTCAGTGTTGGAGGTTCAAAGGATCTGCTGAATAAAATAAAAATAAAATAAAAGTTTCTTTTTCCTCTTCTGTAAGCCAACACCTAAAAATATCCTTGGGCATTTTTTGTCCATCTGCCCTGCTCTCTCCCTCCCAATATCCGGATTTCTGTGTCTGTACGGGGCGGGGGGGGGGGGAGGCTTCCAACCTTGGCAACTTCTTGAGTTCAACTCCCAGAATCCCCCAACCAGCCATGGGACCCCCACACAAATCATTTTCCACCAAACCCTGAGACAGGACAGGATCTTTGCCATCCACAGAGACCCAGTGAATTTAGGGTACAGAAGGCAGAATAATAGGATTGGAAGGGACCCTGGAGGACCTGTAGACCAACCCACTGCTGGAGCAGGAGACCCTGTCCAGGCTCTTCTTTCAAAAAATCTCCAGTGATGGAGCAGCCACAACTTCAGCAAAACTTCTGGTTACTCTCTCTCTCTCTCTTACAATGTTCATTTGTGTGCTCTGTCTCTCAGTCTGTCTGTCTGTCTGTCTGTCTGTCTGTCTGTCTGTCTGTCTCTCTCTCTCTCTCTCTCTCTCTCACATACACACACACACACTCCTCCACACTAACCCCAACCTTTGCCCACATCCTTCTGAACTAGCCTGCCAGATTATCATGTCTGGCTCCAAAGTCGACTCAAAGAGTGGGGGTACATCAGGGCCCCTTTTATCCCCCAAACTGGGCTCACCAGACTCCTGTTTTGTTAACTGACAAATCGGGTGGCTGTTGGTGGGATTTGGGGAGGGGGCTGCTTCCTGTGCCACTTTGGCCCACCTTCCTTTATCTGGTTTAGCTTGACGTGCTTCCTTTGTTTTCTTAACAATTCCTCCCTCTCCTTCCTTCCTTCCTTCTTTCCTTCCTTTCTATTAAATTTATATACAGCCCATCTTGCTCTGAAAAGCTAGTTCCCTCCCTTCTTTTCTTCCTCCCTGAAGGGTCCCCAGAGTTCTGTCTGCCTGCTTCAGCCTTGCTGGAGCCCCAAGAGGGGCTTTGCAGACTTTTGTGGAAGAAAGGAGGAGGATAACATTAATATCCAATAATTGATTGTTACTTTAATTAACAAAAACTCTCCTCTGGCAAGTATAGGCCTCATTTTACATGAAAAATTAAATCTCCTTAAAATATCCAATTATTTTAAATGTTTCTGTATAGCGCCATTAGTGGAAGATTTTATTCTTGCCCCAAAACTATTTGCACAACTAATTTTTTAGATGTAGTTTGACATTTTGCATAAGGTAAAGTGAGTTGTGCAGAGTATGTGTGTGTGTGTATGTGTGTGTGTGTGTTGCATATAATAACTTGATGCAATTGCTGCTAGACTCCAGAGCAAGGAAACATTTTCTCCAGGGCAAAAATACTACAGAGGGAGGGAAGTGCAACAGATACTTTTCCACTCTGGTTGCAATGAGCTTACTCAGCAGATGGTCCTCGGGTAGCAATCCTCCTTTACAGAGGAAGGACTGCAGCCCCCAAAGTCTGGCCTCTGCTGAAAAGCCAGGAAAGGCTCTTCGTAATGGTTCCTGTCACATCTTGAACCTCGCCTTGCAAAATAGGCCCAGGCAGAATTCCCAGCCATCCGGAAGGACTCCTGACTGCTGCCTAGTTGGGTGCAAAGGTTGCTGTGGAGGTTTGGTCTAGTGGTGAAGGTACCAGGCTAGAAACCAGGCGGCTGTGAGTTCTAGTCCCACCTTAGGCATGAAAGCCAGCTGGGTTGGTCAACTGCTTTCACTCAGCCCAACTTTCCTCACAGGGTTGTTGTGGGAGGGAGAATAGGAGGAGGAAGATGTGTTGGATGTAGTCCTGTGCCCTGAGATATTTATCGGAATAAGAAAAAGGTGGGATATAGAACACCATTATACGTCCTGCCCCGAGGAAGGAAGCCTCTTCCCCACTTCCCGGGAGGCCTCGCAATAGTCCTGGGGAAGACCTGCCCAAACCAGACCAGGATTGCAGGCCGGGGATGCCATCAAGTCTCTGAAAGCAGAATTGTTGTCCCCAAGTAGATATCGAAGATGCCACAAGGATCCTTCAGATGAAAATTAGACCTCCAAAGAAAGACTCTGCAATGGGAGGGAAGTTCTAACTGGCATCAGCTGCAAAATCCCACTTCCCTGCCCACCCCACTAACCTGCTTTCCAGCTCCCTTTTCCTGGGCAGGGCAAGCAAAGGAGACCCAGCGGATAAGCTGGGATTCAATGGGAGGCGGAGAAGAGATGGGGTTGCTCAACATTTCTGCTACCGGTTTGTGAGAACCGGTCCGAACCGACTAAATCCCACCTCTGATGACCACCTCTCCTCCTTCGTGTCCCAGGCAGAGGCTTCTCCATCCTCCCTGGGCAGCCAGCCAGCAAAGGGAGCCTCCACTTCAGCCTTTCCACTGCTATGCCAAAGCACAGGGAGTCCTCCATGTACGACTGAAATTGGGCCCCAGATTTCTATCACTACGGAAGGCAGGTGTCAAGTTAGCTTTGCCCCGTTTTATAACCTTTCTTGCCGCAGTTCTTAAGCAAATCACTGCAGTTGTTCAGTGAGCAGCATGGTTGTTAAGTGGATCAGGCTCTCCCATCCCCCCTTGACTTTGCTTGCCAGAAGGTCACAAAAGCAGATCACATGACCCTGGGACATTGCAACTGTCACAAATACGAGTCACTCGCCGAGCATCTGAGCTTTGATCTTGGGACCGTCCAGATGTTGCAATAGTTGTAAGTGTGAAAACTGGCCAAGGCCCTTCTTCCTCCAGTGCCGTTGGATCTAAACGAATAGTTATCACATATTATCCTATCCTAAGTGAAGGATCACCTTTGTGTGGATGATTTTTCCTCCCATGCATTGGGAGCCTCTCTTCCACGAGCACAAAGGTCTCCAAACGTGGCCACTTTAAGACTTGTGGACTTCAACCCCAGAATTCTCCAGCCGGCTTTATGGGAGTCGAAGTGCACAAGTCTTCAGTTGCCAAATTTGGGGAGCCCTGCATGACTAGCAGAATCCATCATTCCATCTTCTGGACTAAGAAGGGGGGGACCCTCTCAAGCGCTCGAGGTGGGGGGGGCTCCCCCAGGTGCCTCTTGGAAGTCCGAACATGACCCAGCTGGGAGTCCATCCAGAGCCGGCCTTCCCAAGGAGAGAATGCCCAGAATGTAAACAGGATATTTGACCCTTGGAAAGAAAAGGGGCATGGAGAAAGTCCGGCCCATTTTCTGTGACTTCCCAGAGAACAGGGCAAGACAGAAGACAGAATCACAAGAGTGGGAAGGGACCTCAGAGATCTTCTAGTCCAGCCCCCTGCTCAGGCAGGAAACCCTACATGCCATTCCAGACAAGTGGCTGTCCAGTTTCTTCTTAAAAATCTCCAGAGTTGGACCAGCCACAACTTCTGGTGACAAGCTGTTCCATTGGTTAATTGTTGTCACTGAGGGAAGTTGGATGTATAAATAATGGATGGAAACAGATCAAGGAGAGATTCAACCTGGAAACGAGGAATTTTCTCTCAGTGTGAAGAATCAGCCAATGCAACAGAAGTGGCCTTCAGAAGATGTGGGAGCCTCATCACTTTTAAGGAGGCTTTTAAGAAGAGACTGGACTGCCATCTGTCAGAAATGGTTCTCCCGCTTGGGTGGAGGGGTTGGACTAGATGACCTTCAAGGTCCCTTCCAACTCTGTAAATCTGTAATCAGTTTCTCCTTAGTTCTAGGTTGCTACTCTTCTTGATTAGTTTCCATTGCTTTTTCAATCAATCAATCAATCAATCTAATGATAATGAATAATGATAATAATGACCAAGTCATTGGCCAAGTGCAATTGGACATACGAGGAATTTGTCTTGGTGCAAATGCTCTCAGTGTCCATAAAAGAAAAGAGTCAAGAGTCAAGAATCATCAGGTCCAGCACTTAGTGATAGTCACAGGGTACATACAATAAGCAATCAAACCACACTAGGAAACAGTCAATAAAAATTGTAAGGATACAAGTGACCAAGTTGCAGTCCTACAGTCACAAGTGGGAGGGGAGGGTTGGGATGATAAGGAGTGATGAGAAAATTAATAGTAATATGGTAGTAGTGCAGACTTTGTGAAGAGCTGGACAGTCTTGAGGGGATTATTTGTTTTGCAGAGTGATGGCATTCAGAAAAACTCCCCTTGTGTCTGGTTGTTCTGGTGTGCAGGGCTCTATAAGGTCGTTTTGAGGGAAGGAGTTGAAACAGTTTATGTCCGGGATGTGAGGGGTGTGTAGATATTTTCACAGCCCTCTTTTGGTCCTTGATTGAAGGCAGGTGGGCAGGAATTGTTTTTTTCTGCAGTCCTAATTATCCTCTGGAGTCTGTTTCTGTCTTGTTGGATTGCAGAACCAAACCAGACAGTGATAGAGGTGCAGATGACAGACTCAGTCATTCCTTTGTAGAAGATTTTTCCCTCCATTTCTCTTCTAGGGGAAATATTCTACCCTGCCTTTTTAATATTTTAGTATTTCATTCTCTCAGAGGGTGGGTGGGTGCTGACTTTCTACAGTTGCAAAATGTGACCCTGCCTGGATGCTACAACCCTCATTAATAGGAACCAGTTGCCGAGCATTCGGATTTCGATCACATGACCCTAGGGATGCTGCAACCAGTTGTAAGTCTGAAAAACGGTCATAAGTCACTTTTTTCAGTGACATTGTTACTTTGAGCGGTCACTGAATGAATAATTGTAAGTCGAGGACCAGCTGTATTTCCAAATTTCCAAACAGGATGGTGGAAACTTCTAAAGCCCCTGTCACACTGCACCAACAGATGCAAAGAGGATGTAAAATGGACAAAAAACCTTGCCATCCGTTCGAAAACGCGATGTACTCACTGCCTCCGTTTGGCTTCCTCTCAATCCGTCCAGCATCCGTTTATGGACGTTTCATCCGCTCCAAAAGTTTTGGGCTGCCTAAAACTTTTGCGCGGAAAATGTATCCAATTCGTCCATTCTGCATCCGCTACGCATCCGCTAGGCATCCGCTAGGCATCCGCTAGGCATCCGTTACGCATCCGTTACACATCCGCTATATCCGCTAGGCATCTGCTGCACATCCGCTAGGCTTCCGCTGTGCATCCGCTTCATCCGCTGTGCATCCGTTCCGCGTCCGCTTCGCTGAGGCCCCCCGGAAGCCCTGTGGATGTGCCACTCACTCCCATCCGCTTCCATCCTCTGGGCTTCTGTTCCACATCCACTTTGCATCCGCCCTGCGTCCTCCCCGCGTCCGTGTTGTCCGCTCCAATTATGCAAATTTTCGCCCCTTTTGAGCGCGGATACAACGGATGTAGCATTTTTCTCTTCCGTTGTGTCCGTTTTGCATCCGTTGGGCAATGTGACACGGCCTTAAGCAAATTAATTTGGTAACTTTTGGCTGCCCAGGGGGGACTGAGAAATTGCTGTCTGCCGACAAGAAAAAAGAAAATTAAGCTTTGGAAGGAAATAATAATAATTTCTTCCATTTTTTTGGACATGTTGCATTTACTCTTTCCACGAAGTAGCTAAATTACATGCTTTTTGTTTGGCAGCCAACCCGGATTTGGCTGAAAGATAGCTGGCTGCATAAATATTTTAAATGAGTAAATGAAAATAAAGTTAAAAATGAGTTTCTTGTTTGCCGTTTGCCTTGTTCACAGCTGTGTTGAATGATTTAACCAGGGTGGAAAAATTTAGACCTTCCCCTGGTAGCGACCCCAAACCTGTAGGAAAGTTTCAGAGCCGGCATAAATATTGGTTGGAAGGGGAAACCACTCACGTCCTGGAGAGAGAGAGAGAGATTAACCCAGCCTGGCCTGTGTGTGTGTGTGTGTGTGTGTGTGTGTGTGTAAGAGAGAGAGAGAGAGAGAGAGACTCTTCCTCCCTCTTGCCTTTCCACTCAGCCCTGGTGTGCCAAATTTGGAAGTGCATGGTAAAAAGAAACACCAATGGGGTTCTTGGTGTTGTTTTCTTGCAGACGTTTCATAACCCAACTAAGTATCATCATCAGTGTTAGAAGGGAGTCGAGTGATGTTTACGGGGAGGAGGAGGAGGAGGAGGAGGAGGGGGGGGGAATTACTGTAGGGTTTCTTGGGGCGGTCAGAGCTTAGTTGCTTTCTTGCAGACATTCCATGACCCAACTAGGTAACGTCATCGGTGCTGATCAGGAGTGAGCTTGGCTCTTGTTTTCCTCTCCTTGTGGCTTGCCCTGCCAGTGTTGGTGGGAGTGGTCTGGGAGGTTCCTTGATTGGGCTGCCCAGAAAAGCTGTGAAAGTCTCAGTGTTACAGCTTGAAAGACCCTCCCTCTCTCCCTCCGTCTGGGGCCCTGCGTTCAGATTCTCCCATGTTTCCTGGTGCCTGAGACTGGATCATGTAGCAGTCAAGGTCCTCCCAGGGTCACCCTGGCTTTGCTTTGGGATAATTCCCTTCCGCCCCCGGCCTGCGAACCATTCCTGAACAAAGGGGATTCTTGTGAAGAGCCTCTTTGGCTGCTCCTGCCCCAGACAGGGCATAATTATTACTCTGATGACTTTTATCCATCCCAGCAACCCAAACTCACTGGCATAGGTTCTCCTCTCATGTGCAGAGGGCTGGACTAGTCTATTCTGAAAGGCCAATGATGGCTTTACCTGTGCTCAATTTGCTCCTCTTCCTTTGAAATAAGTTGATTTAATTCTTCTTCTGATTCAATCTCTTCTCCAAAGCCCCTGAGGGTAGGACAAGAAGCAACGGATGGAAACTCATCCAGGAGAGAAGCAACCTGGAAGTAAGGAGACATTTCCTGACAGTACAATTAACCAGGGGAACCACCTGCCTTCGGAAAGTGTAGGTGCTCCAACACTTCGAGGTTTTTGAGAAGAGATTGGACAATAATTTGTCCAGAAAGTAGTGTCAAGGTTCCGGCAGTTACTCCCATTAAATCATGAGCCTGAGCCACACTCCCAAAACTAAAAAAGATTTATTTGAAGGTAACATTCTACATCCAGCATTAACTTGGGCACAGCCAACTCTGAGATACATAATTCACTGTAACCCTTGATCCTGCTTTCCCCCCCCCCCAGGTGTATCCTCCAACAAAAAAACCGTCCATAGCCCAGAGTCATCAATCATGCTCTCCAATTAGATTTTTTAGTGGCAGAAGCTTCAGCCATCTAATCAGTATTTGAAGAAAATATGAATGGAATGGACTTTCAATTCCATGCTGCCACCTGCCTTTGAAACTCCCCCGCCCTCCTTTCTGTTGTCAACTATAAAACAGTGTATACAAAATGTTTTATGACTTGACAAGTAGATTCTCCTGCTTGAACAGGGGGTTGGACTAGAAGGCCTCCAAGGTCCTTTCCACTCTGTTATTCTCTTCTTCTGTTATAGCTTTAGAAGAGGGGTGTCCATGCTGGCTGGGAAATTCTGGGAATTGAAGACCATAAGTCTTAGATTGGCCAAGTTTTGACATCCTGACTTTACAGCGATGCTGCCATGCAGAATATAATCAGCTTTACTCAGAGAGTAGGAAGTCGGTGCTTTGACAATTCTGAGCAATTTTAAGAGGCTCGTTTCTAGTTGATCTGTTGCAGTCGTTGGGATCTCAGGAGGCTGATATTGCCTAAGGAAATAATTGGGAATATCTTCTTCCTATGGGGAACTTGATCAGATCCCTCCTGTGGAACCAAATCTTTGCTTACTTCGAATGCTTCCATTTATTGTAGTGCCCTGGCTTAGAGACAATGCGGAGCAGGGAGGCACAATCTATTCTAAGGTGTCATATTTAGACAGGAAAAAGAAGAGCAAAAATAACATTTATAATTCCACTTTCAAAGGTCAGCTGAAATTTGCATTGTCCTAAATTTAATTCAGCCTGGAGAAAGTCAAACCTCAGCTGACTGTTTTAAGCTGAACAATAAATGTTATTTTTGTTATTCTACCTTCTAAACATGACACCCCAGACTGCTATTTTGGTAAACGATCTTGCTGACGATAAACCCCGTGTTTCTGAGCTCTATTTAGACAAGAGAAATGCAAAATCATGATAACCTTAGGAAGATCCTCAGACGCGGCTTAGGGAGTAATTGCTAAGATTACAATGGTTTAGGGATCTGATTGAAGTGAATGTCCAGAGATTTTTACCCTGGCCAAATTAGCTACTGGACACCCAGTAATTTCAAAAGATTATGCTCCTACACCAGCTGTGACTGTTGTTTACCAAAGTCTCTTGGAGGCAAGTCCTGGAAGAAGATCCAGAGCTTCCCCCAGGCTTTCTCCTGTGCCCAACCCCCCCCCTCTTTCTGGCCTTTGGTCTCGCGGTTAAGGCAGGGGTCCCCAACTTAGCAACTTTAAGACTTGTGGACTTCA
>BLBF01013545.1:0-19463 GCA_015471245.1 Laticauda colubrina
CTTGATAGCACAAGCGTATCTGTTATTTTTACTGTATGTTAATAAACGTACAAGCTTAGCTCACTCATTTATCTGTGTGCCTATCTGACTAACGCTGCACATTCTGTTTAGCTTGTCTACCTAACCCTGGTTGGGGAACCCAGGCTTAACATAGTCTACATGGGTTCCCGTTGAGGAAAACTGAAAAGGCATTGCTGATATACGAGATTCACAATGTGGTGGCATGGATAGTTATGCCTCTGTCTGACTGCACCAGTATCACCACTGCTCCAATGGCCATTCCAAATTGTTTGGAGCAGTCACTTGATCTGCCAGCATCCTCTGAGGGAAGTATGACAAGAATTGCCACCTGGCAGGTAAGTTTCTCTAGAAAGATTAATTGATTCATAATTTACCTTCAGTAATGGAGGATCCTATCAATATTCTGAATATTTCAAAGGAAATCTTTCAGTTCCTAAACTTTCCCTCAATTTCATAGCCTATCAAAAATATAATATTTACAAAAAGTGAAACACTTATTTTCTGTCTCTAGATTTATTGGGAAAACCATCTCGGAAAATGTTCCTGATAATCACTTGTTCCCAAAGAACATACAATATATCTTGAAATGCAAAGGACAAAAAAATATGTTTTTTTCAACTTTCTTAGATACAGAAAAATGTACCAAGTGTCCCGATGAAAAATACTCAAATAAAGAAAGAGTCCAATGTATCCCCAAAGTTATAAACTTCCTGTCTTATGAAGAACTTCTGGGCATCATCCTGGTCTCTGTTGCCCTATTCAGAGGAATTCAGCTGTTCAGCAACAGCTACTGGACATGACACCTTACAAAAAATAATTGATGCACTTATTCCTCCTGACAGCAGCTAAACATGTGGGTGGGTGGTGAGAGAATGAGTAGGAAAAGAGCTCAGGAGGAATCTGTGGGAACCAAACACCAGCCTGGTTGCCTGATCCTCTGGAATGATTTGAATGATGTGAAATGCCATGTTTGACTGGCTTCCAGCTGAGGAGGGAAACCTTCATCCCTCTTATATAAGTCTTCCTTGATTTCCTGATAAAACCTCCTTTGCAGAAAGAATTCAGCAGAACAGCTGTTTGGGATTTCAATTTGGGATTGTTTTTATTTTGGTGTGTACTTCAAAGAAAAAAAGTAAATAAAAAAATTAAGTGTGTAAAGAAATTTCCACTGTATATATATATATATTTTGTTTCATCAACCAGAGAAATAAAATAGCAGTTTTCAGGTCCTTCAATTCTCAGGCCCTTTAATTTTCAGGCCCTTTTAATTTTCCATTCTACGGTTTGTATCGAAAGCATTTCTCTGCTCCTCCTCCAAGCTTGTCTTGTCTGTGAAGGGTTGGAGAAGATGTCCAGAGAAAGGGGACTTTGAGACTCTCCCCAGGAGGAGGTTGCAGGAATCCTGTCTCAAGGCAGCCACATCATTGACCAGGTCACAAACCTTCAGTGCTGCATAAATGTTCATCCAGGTCCAAGAAGGGGCTGAATAAGTGGGGGGGGGGCACTTCTAGATTTCTAGGATGAGGCACCCATGGAAGCTGCTCTGTTCTCCAACCACAGAGATTGCTGATCAATTGGGAATCAATATTTATGTCGCATAAAGGCTCCTAACTGTGAATAGGATCCCTTTGCAAATTCCATTTTAAGGAGTTAAAAAAAGCTCTGGTGAATCAGAAGGTCAGTCTAAGATTCACACAAATCCCTCTGGTTCTCCCACAAGCAGTAGAAGAAGGCCAAGACTTGTGGCTTTGTGCCACATGGAAGAAGTGTTTATCCAGAGGTGGAATTCAGTAGCTTCTGATCAGTTCTGGAGAACTGGTAGTGGAAATTTTGAGTGGTTTGCGGAACTGGCAAATACTGCCTCTGACTGGCCTCGCCTCCACCTCTTCTCTGAGTCCCAGCTGACTGACTGGGTCTCCTTTGGTTGCCCAGCACAGGAGAATGGAACTGGAAAGCAGGTTAGTGGGGTGGGGAGGGAATGGGATTTTGAAATAACTTTCCTCTGCCGTGCCCACCAAGCTACGCCCACCAAGCCATGCCCACAGAACTGGTAGTGAAAGAATTTGAACTCCACCACTGCATTTATCCCACAATTTCCCTTTCCTCCATCACAACACAAAATATTGGGCACTTGGCCATCTCACACTCTAGAAATCTCCAATTTTAGGATCTCACATTAATCTGAGAAAATGTTTCCAACTTTCCCACCCCAATTCAATAAGAACTAAAGTGGGACTGGAATTCAAAAGTGTCCTGGTGATCTGGTCAAAGTCCCCCAGAAAGTTCTCCTGCCTGAGAGAGGATTAGAACTCAGAGCCTCCTGGACCTTGGCCCATATAACCAACAAGTAATGGGTCATAGATCCTAAATCAATTATTGTCAGGAATCTCACTGAAATTGATTGGCAATTTATGCAAAAACATTGGGGTTGTGTGGCAGTGAGGTAGAAGCAAGGTCTGCCTTTCACTTTTTGGGGAACAGGGTGGGTGACTCGGTATGTCTTTATCCCTCTTCAAAGCAAAGAGATCCTGTGAAGCAGGGTCTAAAGAAGGATACTAAAGGAGGCTGGGCAAAGGCCCACAACTGTGGAGTGGCTGGCTGACACTGGCTCTTCCGCAGTTATGGTGGCTGGGTTGGGTAGCACAGGTACGCTTGGTACCATGTGGTTATTGATGGTTCTCATGTAGTGCTCAAAACAGTAATTAGGTTTTCCTTTGCTGTCTAGTTTGGGTTTTGGGACTGGGAAGATTGGGGTGTTGCAGGGGGAGGTGCATTTGTGCAGTACCCCCGGTTCTAGGCATGCTTTGATTAACTTCTGCATGGACTCTATTGTTTCTGACTGTATTCTGTAATTGGGAATGGAGGGTGGTGGCCCTGTCTTTCCTTGAATTGTAACTTAGATAGCAATCCTACTTCAGTGGGATCCTGTCCCCACAGAGAGGCTGGTAGGCTTCTGGGGTCTGTGGGCAGATGGGTGGCTCTCTCAGTTGGACCTATTGTGGTGAGGGCTGTGTGTTTGACTGGGATGTCTAAGTGGAGCCCCTCCATAATGCATATGATGGTTGCCTCCAGCTTGCAAAGCAAGTCCCTGCCCACGAGGGACAGGGGAGATTGGGGACAGTTGGGGAATGGGTGCTCTAAGGAAAAGAGGGGTGGTTTTCCCTCCCAACCCCATTAAGTTCTCAGTTCAATGTGCTGGCACTATAGGCTCACCCCAATGACTGTTGCACTGGAGTGGTGCAAGTGGCTCAATTGGGTGAGCCTGTGGAACTGGTGCATTGAACGATGGATGGATGGATGAATGGATGGATGGATGGATGGATGGATGGATGGATAGACAGAATGCAACAGCGGTGGCAGTTTGGGAAAGTAGAGCTACTTTCCCAAAGGAATGTTGGGAAAGTAGTTCTACTTTCCAAAACTGCCACCGCTGTTGCATTCTGTCTATCCATCCATCCATCCATCCATCCATCCATCCATCCATCCATCCATCCATCCATCCAAAAGGTCTGTCTGCCTACCTTCCTGCCTGCCTGCCTGCATGTCTTTCTGTCTGTCTACCTACCTACCTACCTACCTACCTACCTACCTACCTACCTACCTACCTATCTACCTACCCATCCATCCATCCATCCATCCAAAAGTTCTGTCTGTCTTCCTGCCTGCCTGCCTACCTACCTAGCCACCTACCCACCCACCATCCATCCATCCATCTACCTACCTTCCTACCTACCTACTACCTACCTACCTACATCTCTCTCTATCTATCTCTCCATCCATCCATGTTTGAAGTGCCTGCTCCTCAGGCACATCGAGAAAGTAGAGCAAAGCCAGTCTGGGAGGAAGGGAGGAGGGAGAGAGAGAGGGAGAGAGGGAGAGAGAGAGAGAGAGAGACCTGATGCATCAGATTGAAATGAGGCCGAGTTTAGACTGAGACCCTTTTCCACATTGAAACCTCTTTGGCTTCTATTAAAGGTTTTGTGGACAAAACATGGTCAAGACTATCAGGAAGCTCTCACATTTTGTTGAGGCTTTAAACAGAATTCATTGGACCAGATTCCACCCTAAAAAATTACTTTGCCCCAATGTTTTACAGTGCCAATTCTGAAGAAGGCAAAACCAAAATGTACTGATAGATTACAAGGAGAACACACAAACACACACACTGCCTTCTAACCCTGCTGAAGATTGGACTAGAATAGATATCTCATTATATTTCTCCTCCCTCGCTCCCTCCTTCTTTATTTCTGTTTCTTCCTGTCCCTTCCTTCCATCCCCCCTTTCTTTGTCCCTTTTTCTTTCTTTCCCTTTTCTCTTTTCTTCCTTTTCTCTTTCTTTTCTTCTTTTTCTCTTTCTCTTTCTTTTCTCTCTCTCTCTTTCCCTCTCTCAGGCTCACCCCATTGACTTCGTGCACCGCTCTGCTCGGACTTGCTTGGGCAGGTCCCTCCGGTGCAGAGGGCTCAACGGGGTGGATCTGCGAGGCTGACACCAAGAACGCACCAGTGGTGGCATGTTTGAAAATAGAGCAAAGCCAGAAGTCAGTAATTTTTGCTGCAAAGAATCACAAAAGCTTCTGGGCTGTGCACAAGAAGGGATGCACATGTCATTGCAATTCAGCAACATAAAACAAAGTAATACAAATAAAACAAATCAACAAGAATCGGTAAAGCATCTCTGATTAGAATCTACTCACTACTAGAATCTAATCAGTGATGCTTGGCCGATTCTAGTCCAATGACCTGCTCCAGCAGGGTTGGAAGGGAGTGTGTGTAAGTGTGTGTGTATGTGTGTGTATGGCTGTCAAAACTCCAAAAGCAGGTCAAGGAGTTCTAGTGAGGCCAGTCATAAATTAGAACACTTGCTAAGCAACTGGCCATTGAATGAGGACCACTTGTATTTGGTTTGCCAGTTGCCTGGCCAGGCGCACTCAGTCATATGACCACCAAACCACACCTACCCGGTCACATGACCAGCAAGCCACATGCACTCATTCCCATGACCAGCAAGCCATGACCACCCAATCACGTGACCAGCAAACCACACCCTCAAATTAGGCTATGCCCACAGAAATTTGAATCCCACTCCTGGGTGGGGGGAACCAAGGATGAGTTTGTAACACCAAGGGGAGGTGGACTGAAAAAACTTTGGAACCACTGCTTTAACAGTACCTGAGTGATAAGTGAGGAAGTGGAATCAAGGAGAAGCCCATATGCCTTTCCCCTTGTGGTCATGGTTAGAGGGGCCACTGTTCCTTAGGAGAATAGCCAGTCCTTGGAATGGGGCTTTGAATTCCTTGTGGTCTTCCCCCAGTCAGGATATTTCAAAATCTTCCTGTCCCCCAGGTGGTCTGTGTTTTCTGCACGTGGGGGAAATTCCCAGGGGAAGGGGGCCTGGGAAGGGTAAAAACAACAACCCCTCTCTCTTTGGAAATTCTCCCCCAATTGCATCTGAGATGTCCTTCTTTTCTGCACCAGAGGCATCGCCTGCAAAACCCTCCTGGATCTCCTTTTTGCTCACACTGCTGGCATCGGCTCATCTATCGGAAGGCTGGTGCTGCATTCGTCTGTTAGGTTTATTTAAAACAGCAAATGCTTTTAAATCCTCCCTTCTCTCTGCCCTCCTTCTCTTCTTTTTCCTTCCCCTTTCTGCTTCTTTCCTTTCTTTCTCCTCCTCTTTTAGTGTTTCCCTTTTCTTTCAAACACAAAGTTTGCAATCCTGCACAACTCCGAGATCTCTAAAGTTGACCAGTGGGAGACAATTTTATGAAAATACCCTCTTATGATTATCTGGTCTTTTTCACAATTTAAGTCCAAGTGGACATTTGCTTCTCAGAACCAGATTCTTGTAGAGCTTCTAATAAATGGCCTTTTGCCCTAGTGTGTTCACCCCAGGGTTTAGCATTCCTATAGTCCCAGTCTGGGACCTGAAGAGGGGCTACTTGCCCTGCTGTGATTATCATAGTCCTCCTGGCTCTTACCTCTGTCTTCTCAAACAGTTTCAATCACTCACCTTTGGTGAGAAAAATGTGTAGTAATTGAGTCATGTCTCCCCAAGACAGGTTGTGGCTTTCCACGGTGGATTTTATGGCCATGATAACAGCATGGGGGTCTGATCGGACGGAGGGCATGTCCTTCTTCCAGAGAACTAAATCAGGTGGGGAAAAGGGTGTGTGCGATAAAATATAACCAAGTGGGCCTCTCTGTCGCCCAGCTGCAGGCTAGCTTAGAAAAGGGGCCATTAATTTTGGTTCTGAGCTGTCTGGGGCTGATGGGGTTTGGGGGGATTTCTTCTGTTTTGGTTAGGTCTGGGTCCTTGGATCTGGAAAGTTCAGCCCAGCAGTACCAGTAGGGTAACTGGGCAGGTTTTAGTCTGTTTCTGAACATTTTCAGGGTTGAATGTTCAAATGTACCACCTTCTGGGCAGATTTGTTTCCCATACTCTTTTTGAAGCAAAGCCTACTTTTTACATCATCTTTTGGCTTCTCCTTTTGTCATACCCAGCTGGACAGGTAGCCTCTTCGCATCAAGCAAGTTTTCTCTGGGGGAGCCTGTCCTGACCCTTGAGCTAGAGCATTCCATGTTTCCCTATTCCAATGTAAGAATTCACTCCCACCCCACCAGCAGTTTTCGGACCCCTCAAAAAAGGATCCTGGAGGACTCTGGTTCCCCATCAGAGTAAGGGCCCCTCTTTTGTGGGGAGACACCCACCATCAGCTTGCAGGCCCAAAAAGGGCTCTGGGAAGACTGCACTGCACCCCCTTCCACCATCTTTACTGCCACCATTTGCAGACTCTCTCAGACTCTCTTAGACTCTCTGCTTGCTTCAAGGGAAGGACCTCTCCCATTTTAAAGGCTTTTCTTAATAATAGTAGGCATTAGGTACAGGTCTACTAAGGCAAAAACTTTCTTTTGACACTTTTGTTGCCTGCTTGGCTCTTCTCTCTTCTCACAGATGGTCCCACACTTTGGTTCTGCCCCCTTTGCTTTCGTGGATCCTGCCAGTCATGGCATTGGCAAGTGAGCAGCAGGCTGGGGGGTGGCCAGACAGAACAGAAAGGGAGTGGCATCCAGTTGCAGCCAGAGGAGGATGACCCCCCCATAGTCACACATTCAACAATTCTCACTCTTAAATTTCTAAAAAGAGAAATTTAGGTGGTCCTTCCCCTCTTTCCAGGCAAGACTCAAAGATTCTCTTTAATACCCTTTGCTGTGGAGTTTTTCCCACAGACAAATGTGTCTGTTGCCAGAAGGGTAAGTGGCTCTTTGGGTCCATTCTGGTGGCTGAGTCAGCTGGGAGCCCCTTCATGGGGGTCGCCAGAACGGTTGGATGGAAAATGCTTTCTGGTTTAGGATTCTTCCCTCCAGGATGCAACACTCAGCGCTTTGGAGAAATAATTGAATAACAAAGCAGAGCTGCCGGAAAGAAGCTTTTAATGACAAGGAACCAAGATGAGTGACATTCAGCAAGGCTTCTCAGCTTGATAGAAAGACTGACATTCAAACGTGAGTTTATATATCGTTTCTGAGTTTTGGTCTAAAACTGGGTTTTGGTGACATTTAACACAGGTGACATCCTGTGTTTATTGCTGGGATAATTTTCTCTATTCAGCTTTCTTGGAAGAAAGAAGGTCAGTCTCTGTTCCTGAAAAGAAGCAGGGTTGAGGAATCTGTCCAACTCCTGTGCCTATTTGTTCCAACAGTGTTCCGTCTGGAAAAACGCAAGGTAGACTAGGTTCCAGTAAACAGGTTCTTTATTAATATAGGCAACAGTAACAGAACAGTCTGGCTAAAGCTGCGGCAGCCTTTTTATATAGGCTTGCCTGCCGGCGTGTAGCCAATGGAAGTCATTTAACTTTTCCGCCTTTCAGTGGCTCTTTGGATAGGTTCTTAATGAACCAATCCAATACTTGCCTTTTTAGCCAATCAGATAGTACCATTTGGACTCTACCAAATTATACAGAACACCCATCCCCCTTTAGTTTAGTCCTACATGGGTGATGTAGTCACGTAAGTAGGTGGGGCTTCTTCTGACTCTACTTGACTTGCGCAGTTCATTTTCGCTGGAGACTTTGAGCGGTTTGGTCAGGATCACTGTCTCTCCGGCTTTTCTCCATGGAACTGCCTGGAAGGGTGAGTCAGCAATGTTGCTACCGCTTGAGTTGCTCAGGCCGCTGGCTTTGCCGCTCCCTCCTGGCTTTCTGGGGCAGATCGAGCTGGCTCGGCTGGCCCTTTCCAGGACGGGTTCTTCTTCAATTGGATTATTTCTGCTGGTTTCATCTAACCATAAGTGTTTTTTTTGCTCTTTTTGATTGGTTAGATGTTCTGGTTTTATTTTTAATAGTTCTTTTTCACCCTCATTTTTATTTCTTTGTATTTCCCCCCCTCCTTGGTTTTGTTTTTGTCAATTTTTATTGTTTGAGGTTGCACGGTCATATTTCGCTCGACATTTCGGGAACGAAGCTGGTCTATGTGCCGCTTCCACTCTCTGCCATCGTCCATGGTTAGATGGTAGGACTGGGGGCTTGTTATTTGTGTGATTGTATCTGGAAGAGGGTTCCCGGTGAAATTTTTGGTGTAGACTAGGTCGCCGATTTCAAATGTGCGAGATCGGCTGGATGAATCGGGGGGTTTCTCACATGTGTAATTTGGGTGCAATCTATCCAAATGGGATCTGAGTTTTCTCCCCATTAACAATTCTGCCAGGCTCTTGTTTGTTATACTACTGGGGGTGATCTGTTGGAGGGTGAGCAAACGGTTTATTTTCTCTTGGACATCTCCCTGGTCCATTTTGTCTAAGCCTTCCTTAGTAAACCTGATCATTCTCTTGGCCCTACCATTCGCCGCTGGGTGGGCCAGCGCAGTTAGAGCATGACATATCCCTGAAGAAGCTAGGTCTTGTTCAAATTGTATAGCAGTTAGTTGTGGCCCATTGTCGGACACTAGGACATCCGGCAACCCATGGGTTGTGAATAGTTTGTTGAGTTGCTTGATAACCGCATCTGTTGTTGTAGATGACATTACTATAACCTCCAACCAATTTGAGTATGCATCTATGACAATCAAGAATGTATGTCCCCTAGTAGGACCTGCAAAATCAATATGGATCCGAGACCAGGGGCCTTGTGGGGTCTCCCAGTCTCGTATTGGTGCTTGTGGTGGTGAGGGCCTGGTTTTCTGGCACTTATTGCATGTAGCAACCCAGTATTCAATATCTTTGTCTAAGCCAGGCCATGAGACATAGCTCCTAGCCAGGCTTTTCATTTTTACTATGCCTGGGTGGCCCTCATGAAGCATACCCAATACTTTTATTTGCAATCTGGAGGGAATTACCACCCGATCACCCCACAACAAACACCCCTTTTGTATTGACAGTTCAGTCTGTCTGGTCGGAAAATGTTTAAAGTTTTCAGTTTTTTGGTTTTCCGGCCAGTCTTTACCTACCCAATTTAGAATGCAGGCAGTCACTGGGTCTTTGGCAGTGTCTCTGGTGACATCATTTGCAGATAGTGGCAGTTCCGGGCAGGCTTCTATTTGCAGGGTGGTAGTTGTTGGGGCCGGGTGTTCCTCTGTTGTTGGCAATGGTGTTCGACTCAATGGGAGATCTGCTTCCCGGGATGATGTATCAATGTGTATGAGCATGCAGCTAGGAATTCTGACCATCTAGTCATTCGGGGAGATAAAATGTTCGGTGTGGGTTTGTTTCCTGCCAAAATTCCTAGCAACGGTTTATGGTCAGTTACAATGGAAAATGTTTTTCCATAGAGGTACTCGTGAAAACGTTTAACTCCGGCAACGATTGCCAGGGCTTCTCTGTCTAGTTGGCTATAGTTGCGTTCTGCTTTGGAGAGTGTTTTCGAGTAAAAGGCAACGGGTGCCTCTCTCCCGTCGGGCAATTGGTGGCTCAGGATGGCACCGACTCTGAATGGCGAGGCGTCACAGGTGACCGTCAATGGGAATTGTTACTAAACTGAATAAGAACGGTTTCTGAGTTTAATAAGTTTTTTATGCCTTGGAATGCTTTCTGTTCTTTATGACCCCAAGTCCAACTAGTTTTCTTATCCAGTAAATGATGTAATGGTTCTGCTATCGTTGCTTTGTGGGGGAGGAATACCTTATAGAAGTTTTTTAGACCCAAAAATGCTTGTAATTCCGTTTTATTTTTTGGTTGTGGTGCGTCTTTAATAGCCTTAACTTTTTTTTCTGTAGGGTGTATACCTTCTCCGTCAATTAAATACCCCAAAAATTCAACGGGATCAGTCATTAGGCAGCATTTTTCCTTTTTAACTTTCAGGCCGGATTCTCTAAATTTTGTTAGCACTTCTCTTAGCCTTGTTTCTAATTGAAACAATAAATAAAAACAATTGTTTTTAGCCAAAATTAAGACGTTATCAAAGTATGGAACGACCCCTTTAATTCCATTTAGTAGGCATTCCATGAGGCTTTGGAAAATGCCTGGGGCAACGCTTACTCCAAATTGAAGTCTGTTACATTTGAATGCCCCTCTGTGAGTTACTATTGTCTGTGCCTTGGCCGTTATTGGGTCTACTGGAAGTTGTTGATATGCTTGGGCTAAATCGAGTTTGACAAAAAATTTTCCTCCCCCAAGTGAGTGCAGTAAATGTTGCACGACTGGCACCAGGTATGCGCTTTGCTACAATGCATGATTCAGGGTAGCCTTGTAGTCACCGCAGATGCATACTGACCCATCAGGTTTTACACGTGTTACTATTGGTGTTTCCCATCTAGCGTGGTCAATTGGTTCTATGACCTCTTGCGCGGTTAATTTGTTTAATTGTTCATCTATTTGGGAGAATTTGGGAGACTTAGAAAACCACCACTGAGTCTTGGTAAGATCAAAGAGGTCTACCAATAAGAGAGCAGTATGTTAGAAAGGAAGATGATGCATGAAAGTGAAGGTAATGAATGGTCCAGAATATAAGAAAACATGATTCTAATGTGGTTGAAAAATCACATCCTTCCCTTCATGAGTAGCCCTTATTATTATATAAAGTAAAATGGCTTTCTCTATCAGTTTTGATTTGAGGTACTAGGAAAGAAGGTAAATAGTCACTGAATTTATGAATGTCTTTATATTTCCAAGGGCATATATAGGGTTTTTACCAGTATAACTTAGTTTATAACTTTGGTTTTGGCTTGAAAGTAACATTTGACTTCAGGCAGCAAAATATCATGGAGTGGATATGAAAAAAAAATGACTTAGCAAGCCTTTATCACATGCAAATGAATGACCATGGTTGTTATTACTATTGTTGCTATTGTTATTAAGCTATTAAAGTATTATGAAACAAAAAAGGATGATATTAAAGTTTATATGAATTGAGAATTAGGAAAGCAGCAATCTCCTGCATGTTGTGTTAGGCAGTCCTTAGTAATACAGTTTCCACCTTTCAACTAGCATAAGCCTTAGTAGGCCACTGTGTCCCCACTGTTGATCCAAACCTGGAAACTGAAAGAAAGAAAGAGACTGAATTGAAAGATTTGTGGCATGCATTTTATAAAGTTTAGCTTTTTCAAACCTAATCTTCTACAGAACCATCAGTAATTCTTCAGCGAGATTCTGATTAATATCACCAGTGGCGTTATAATGAATGGTTAGGAAAAATGCTGTCTATTGAATTACATTGTCTTTCAATGAAAACTCATCCCCTCTCTAAACAATTAACCTTATAACTCACAAAATAAAGGCTTTGTTTTCATCATCGTTAGTAGTTATTTCCAGATTCTACTCTCATGGAAAGGCATTAAATTGCAGCTTATACTGTGTTGTAACTATGTATCATTTATGTGCTTTCAATTGTATATCAATGCAACTATGGATCATTCAGACATTTCAACATTGTATCATTTCACGTGTAATCATTAAGTTTCTGTCTTCTCAGTGACCTTTTACAGGGCACGTACAGAGACAAGGAGTCAAACATTTGCAAAAATGGTTTATTCACTTGGGATTACATTGTCTGGCAGGCAGCTTGGTAAAGAAGTAATATCCTGATCAAATATAATTCCTGCCATCCTGTCTGTCCTGATATCCTGCTGTTTTCTGAGTCATTGTTAAATTTGTATATTCCGTCTGACCTAGGCTTAACCTAGGTTCTGAATAAACAATCACCCTCCTTTGAATAAGCATAATAAAAGAGCTTGTACCCAGCCATTCTGGGCGCACTCATCTCGAGGAACTTCGTCTCCTGTCGTTTTTTCTCTCCTTCGCTCCCTGTCATGAGACGCCCATCTGATGCGGGATAGCAGATACTGCATTCTGGTGACCCCGACGTGATTCCCTAAGGGGGATACGCCGCAACGCGCTCATATCTTACTCACTCGAGGGGAGCTGTGCACATCATCGGATCTGAAACACGGTCTCGACTTTCGTAAGTATGGGCGGAAACTTTTCTCAACAACAGACGGAGCATCTGAAGGAATTGAGGGAGTTAGTTGCCTCTTCTTCTAAATATTCTGCTAATTTAAAGGGCTCGCCTGTAAAAATTAAACCTATTGCTACATTATTGGCTTATGTGTGGCAACATTGTCCCACTTATCCAGAGAAAGGGTCCTTAAAAATCTCTATTTGGGAAAAAATTGGTGACTATCTCCATAATCCTCCTCGTGCACCTATTGGCATTTTGGTCACTTGGAGGAAAATTATGGAGGCTTTAAAAGTCCATTATAAAATAGAATTTGAATCTCCTCCACCAAATTGTGATAACTTTCCTGTCCTTCAACCCTCCGCTCCCAATGATCAAAAATCCTTAGGAGAGCCTCCCTCCATCCAATCCACTTCTTTAAAAGGAGAGCTCTCGTGTCCTCCACCACCACCCCCAAAAGGGGGGGGGGTGTTGTAAAAGCCATTCAGCAAGCCTTTTCTGAGGGAGAGATAGATGAGGACACCCTTGCAGCTGCCTCCCTTTATCCTATCATACAAATTGGCAATCCTCCAGCTCCTCTGTACAGCCCATTGTCATACAAAATAATTAAGGATTTAAAAGCAGCTTGCAAGGAAAATGGTATTCAATCTCGCTATGTACAGGGTCTTTTAGGATCCATAGGCCAACCAGGAGCTGATTTAATAAATGCTGATTGGCGTACATTATTTGCCATGATCCTCACTCCTGCACAATTTTTGATCTGGGAGTCAGAATTCCATAAGCGTACTGCAGCCGCAGCCGCTAGAGGCTTACCGGCAAATGTCACTCTAGATATGCTTAATGGCACTGGCACTATGCTTACCATTGCCCAGCAGACTGCCACAGATGCAGCTGCTTTCCCTATACTACAGGATTGTGCTTTGGCTGCTGCTAGAAAAGTTGACAATGCAGGATGTGTGCCCAAATCTTTTTCTAAAGTTATTCAAGGACCTTCTGAGCCTTTTTCCTCCTTTATAAACTGTCTCACAGAAGCCTTAGAGAGACAAATTGATAATGAGGAGGCTTGTAATGAATTACAATTGAAACTTGCCTATGAAAACGCAAACGCTGATTGTCAGAAAGTTTTGCAACCAATAATCAATAAGAAAAATGTCACCCTGGCAGATTATCTTACAGCCTGCCGAATCATAGGAACCACATCCCATTCCATGTCTACTCTGGCTACAGCCATTACTGAAGGCATGCAGCAGAACATGAGCTCTCTTCTTCCCATTTCCCAACAAAACACTCGCAAAATGGGCAATTGTTTTAATTGTGGCAAGCCCGGTCACTTTAAGAGCCAATGCAGAGCCCCGGGCGGGGGAGCTAATATGTCAAGAAACCAGATAGCTCGCCCAAAGACACCATGCCCTCGATGCCAAAAAGGCTATCACTGGGCTAATCAGTGCAGAGCCCAAAAGAATGAACAACAGAATAACCCTGCAATCATCCAAAAATCTTTTTTAAATCAGGGAAACTAGAAACGGGGCAGGCAGCCAGCCCCACAACAAAGGCTGCGGAAGATTGCCACTTTTCCTCCTTCGCTTACGATCTTGTTGCTAATGAAACTGTTACTTATCTTCCTGGTGTTACTGACTTTCTCTTTGTACGTCTTGTTCAGCCTTTTCATATGCCCCCCAATATTCCAGTGCTAGTCTTTCCTGTAAAGGATTTAGCTGAACAAGGTATTCTTGCCTCTCCTTTTCTGCATGATCCTACTGTATTGTCTGATGTCTGCCTGTCTGTACTAGCTAATACAGAAGTTACTATAAATGAGGGGGATGTTGTGGCAAAAATGATTGTGCTCTTAGACCAACAACAAGAGCAACTCTATGCAATTGAAAGACCAATTAGTCAACCAAAACCTACAGTAACATTCTTATTGAATGGTCGATCCTTTCTTGGTCTTTTAGATACTGGAGCGGATATTTCCGTCATCCGAACCGCTGAGTGGCCAAACACCTGGCCTGCAGATGTGGCACCAGCGGTGAGAGGAGTGGGGGGACTCCAGGAGACTCGCATTAGCAGAAACTGGGTAAAAGCCCATTCCCCTGAGTCTCAATGTGTTGCTTATATTAAACCAGCTGTAATTCCTCTGTATACTAACTTGTGGGGGAGAGACCTTATGTCACAATTTAATGCACAACTTACCCTTTACTAACCATGCTTCGCTTGCATCTGACTCACAATAACCCTGTGTGGATTGATCAGTGGCCTCTCCCTTCTATAAAACTTGAAGCCTTACATTCTCTTGTTCAAGAACAATTAGATAAAGGTCATCTAGAACCTTCATTGAGTCCATATAATACCCCAGTTTTTGTTATCAAAAAGAAAAATGGCGCTTGGCGCCTCCTTCAGGATTTAAGGGCCGTGAATTCGGTCCTCCTTCCAATGGGACCCCTGCAATGTGGTCTTCCAAATCCCAACATAATTCCTCAAGAGTATGACCTTATCATCATTGATTTAAAAGACTGTTTTTTCTCCATTCCATTACACCAGTCAGATAGAAAATTATTTGCTTTTACAGTACCAACTTTAAATAATCAGAGACCTACCAAACGATATCAATGGAAAGTCTTACCACAAGGCATGTTAAACAGTCCAACTATGTGCCAATTTTTTGTGGATTTAGCCTTGCAACCCTACAGGGACAGATATCCTCATTTTTTAATCTATCATTACATGGATGATATATTGGTATCTGCACCTGGCCCAAAGGGCACGGTATTAAAAACTCTGCCATGCCTGACCTCCTTTCTAAGTAAAGCAGGACTCACAATAGCCCCAGAAAAAATACAATCCAAACCACCCTTTTCCTATTTAGGTCACAAGTTACTTGCTTCAGCTGCTGTTCCTTCCCTTCCCCTCCCAACACTTCCCCCAAAACCTACACTTGTGATCTTACAACAGTTCCTAGGAACCTTAAATTGGGCACGTCCTTATTTGGGTTTGACCACAGCTACATTAGCTCCTCTCTTTAATGCCCTCACACAAGGTAAAGCCCCTTCTGATGGTATCATTCTAAACAAAGAGCAGTTGCAGGCATTAAAAGACGTTTCTCATTCACTGGCTACTCGATGGGTGGATCGAGCTATAGAGAATTGCCCTTTATCAATTGCTTTACTAAATACTGTTCAGAGACCTACAGCTGTTATAATGCAATCTCATCAAACACAGGTTCTGATTTTAGAATGGCTTCATTTGTCTCACACCCCACGGACCACAATCACCAGTAAAGCCTCTGCATATTCCCAGTTGATCTTTAAAGGTCGACAAAGATGTAAACAACTCATGGGATGTGAGCCTGTTTCAATATTCACTCCTTGCTCACTGACCACGTGGGAAATGCTATGGTGTAATTCAGAAGAACTACAATACGCTTTAGAAGAATGGCCAGGGCAAACTTCTTGCCATTTACCAGCAGACCCACGTTTCACTTTTCTTAAAACTCTCCCTTTTGAATGGCAATCCCCTCTCTCAATATCTCCATTAGTAAATGCATCTACGCTTTATGCAGATGGGGGGAAAGTGTATGGTGCTTGTGCATGGAACCAGGAGGGAGAGTGGAAAACTAAAATTACCCCCCCTCAACTTTCTGCTCAACAGGCAGAACTTGCTGCATCTCTTATTGCATTTCAACAGTTTCAAAAAGCTCCTTTTAATTTAATAGTTGATTCCTTGTATGTTTCTCAGATTTTGAAAAATATATATCAAGCCTATTTATCTCCTAACATATCTGTTCCTTTGTTAAAATTGATGATTCCTATACAACAATGTATCAACAGTCGTAGGCATCCATTCTTTGTAGCACATATCAGGAGCCACCAACCTCTTCCTGGTATTTTGCAGGAGGGAAACAAGGTGGCAGATGCAGCTGCATCAGGTAAATTAATTTGTAATCTGACAGCAGCACAAAGCCATGACTATTTTCACCAAAATAAAAAAGCATTACAAAAACAATTTTCTCTAACTCAGGCAGAAGCTGCTGCCATTATTCAACAATGCCCCACATGTAGCAAGCAAGGACATTCCATTCCCATAGGAGTAAATCCTAGAGGATTGAAAGCTTGTGAAATTTGGCAAATGGATGTAACTCAGTATCCACCTTTTGCACCTTGGAAATATTTGCACGTTTCCATCGATACATATTCAGGATTTATTCTGGCTACTCCTCAAAGGGGAGAAGCTGTAAAACATGTCATCAATCATTCAATTCGTACCTTTGCCTCGCTGGGACGTCCAAAAGAAATCAAAACAGACAATGGACCTGCCTATACGAGTTCTGCTTTCCAGGACTTCTGTAATAGATGGGATGTAACTCACAAGTTTGGGATTCCCTATAACAGCCAGGGGCAGGCTATTGTGGAACGAGCTCACTTATCTCTGAAACGTGCTCTTGATCGCTATTCGCTGCGGGAAAAACCTCCCAACCTCCCAGCATTGCAAAATTCTCTTAACATTTGTCTTTACACTTTAAATTTTCTTAATCTGACTGGCATTCCTCCTACTTCTGCTGCCTCACGTCATTTTTCCTCCCCTTCACCCCCTCCTAACAGACCTCTGGTACATTATCGCAGATTGCCAGATCCCACCTGGCAGGGTCCTGCTGAGCTTCTCACCTGGGGACGAGGCTACGCTGCGATTTCACTACCAGACAAAACCACTTGCTGGGTCCCTGGTCGGGCGGTAAGACCCTATCATGGAAATT
Source organism: Laticauda colubrina (assembly GCA_015471245.1). Lineage (NCBI taxonomy): Eukaryota > Metazoa > Chordata > Lepidosauria > Squamata > Elapidae > Laticauda > Laticauda colubrina. Next base: position 17,151 of record BLBF01013545.1, read on the forward strand.
CCTCTGCTACATCTGCATCTTAAACTCTTCCTGATATTCTTGCCTATATCCTCTTTGCAATTTCTACCTTATTCATATCCTACTTATACCTTTGTTCAACATGGTCATTGGACCACATTAGAATTTCACTTTACTAATTATGATAATGACTGTCCTATTGTCTGTTGGCATAATAATCTTCCCTTAAATCTATCTCCTTACATTTACACATACTTCAACAAAACCTATGCTTCCTGTCAAAAGATTATGCATATTAAAGCCACTTCATTAACAGAAGGCTATTATACTTGTTCTATGAGGGTACGTCATGAAAATGCTACCCATAACTTTCACTCTGTCACTTCTGTTTTGTTTACAGAACACTCTATTACTCACTCTTTTGTTCCTTCTTTACTCTTCCTATGGAAAAGAACCTTAAAATCTTTTCCTCTATTCAAGCTAGATATAGGGGGACCTAAATGTCCTTCTCTTGTATTACGGGTTCCTCCAACCCAACTAACATCCTTGATGAATGACCAAATTAATCTTCATTGTCATTATTGTAATTATTATCCTTTTTCTACTAATTGCACTCCCTTTTCATCTCTTAAATGTTCTACAACTAACTTGTCCATAGTCCTCTCTCCTACTTGTAATGCTTTTATATACCCAAACTCTGATCCTGTCAACAAACAACGCTTCAAAAGAACTGTCCATGACGATCCACAGAAGCCTCACAGAAAATATAATATTACTTGGACTATAAAAGATTTTCAGGGCATTCCTTTAAGCTCTACAACCAATTCTTCTCGCATAGAAGACTTCTACCCACCACTTCAATTTGATTTGGCAGAAATGCTTGTAGGCTCCACCGCCTACAACTCACCTTCTCATCCAACTGAGCCTAGTCATAGAGTGGTAAATAAATATAGGTTTTATGTATGCCCAGGACAGCCCGTTTCCAACACTCAGACCCCTGCCCAACGACTTCTTGACTGTGGGGGGTCATCTGATTACTTTTGCAAAGCCTGGTCATGTGTTTCTACTGGACATATTTATTGGGATCCAGGCACTAAAGGTGATCTCATTACTGTCACTCGCACCACATGGGACATTCCATGCAGTGATAAAAAATTGCCCAAATGCAACCCGGTAACCATAAGGTTCACGGACCAAGGCAAGAAAAGTACTCTATGGGACACTGGCTTGAAATGGGGTGCCCGCCTAAAAGGAGTCTGGCCAGAAAAGCATTATGGAAACATTTTCTACATTCAACGTCACATTGAACTCCCTCGCTCTAACCCGGTGGGACCACATGAAAAGGTTATTAAATCCCCATTCTTACAACCCATAACACAAGGAGTTAACCCATTGATTCCAATGATCAAAGCTTCCTATGCCTTGCTGAACTCTTCAAACTCATCAATTGCCTTTACATATTGGCTTTGTATTTCTGCCTCTCCACCTTTTTACGAAGCCATCGCTTCCCAAGAATCCATTACCAATTCCACATCAGACGAACTTTGCCGTTGGAGGAACTCCACTATTACTGTTTCTTCCATCACTGGAGTTGGTTGTTGCTTGGGAAATATTCCATCCAATTACTCACAATATTGTCATAATGTTTCTAATGGCTATCATTGTAATGTATATCTTCCTAAGAACCGCCTTGGCCGCTTCCACACCATCGGAGGATACTCTGCAGTCTACACCACTTCAGGAGGAAATTTAACATCACGCCTGAAAGGAATGTATTTTATCCCTGGCAACAACTCTGTCTGGGCTTGTTCCACCGGTCTCACAGCATGTGTCTATGGGGATGAACTTATAAAATCTAAATCATTTTGCATTCAAGTATGGCTTGTACCAAAAATTAATGTGTATAACTCTGATGATTTTATATCCCTACAGGCACCCATGGAATACCCCCTCAGAGCAAAGCGAGAAATTATTAGTACACTCACTCTAGGTTTACTGCTTGCTCTGGGCACCACGGGCGCAGCCACGGGCATTGCAGGACTAGCTGTCTCTGAACAAAAAATTACAGCTCTAGGTTCAGTCATTGATGATGATTTGTTACGAATTGAGAAGTCAATTACAGCTTTGCAAAACTCCTTGACTTCCCTCTCAGAAGTGGTCTTGCAGAATCGCAGAGGTTTAGATCTGTTATTTTTAAAACAAGGGGGATTGTGTGCTGCTCTAAAAGAAGAATGTTGTTTTTATGCTGATAACAGAGGGATTGTGTTGGATTCCATGAAGGAATTAGAAAAACACTTAAAAGACAGAGAAAACGAAAGGTTAAACATGTATAATTGGTATCAAGGCTTGTTTTCT
>BLBF01013548.1:0-10618 GCA_015471245.1 Laticauda colubrina
CACTTTTGATCATCTAAACATCTAAGAATATTTCAGGTATCAAATGAGTGGAGATGGAACATTGTGAAAGAAAGATCTGCATTGGGAATGAATAACAAACTCTTAGGGGAGAAGAAAAAAAATCACTTAAAACCTAGAAAGAGAAAAAGTGTGAGAAAGAAACTCAAAAGAACTCCTAAATTACTGATATTATTAGAAATGTTCTCAAAATTGCTAAACCTATAGTTAATTTATTTATAACTAAAATGATGTATTTAGATAAATATGGGCTTATTTGGAGACAATTTAGACTAATGACTTGGACAATTATGTCTTAAGAAATCAATGAGCTAGTATTTTACTGATTGTTAAATCAGTATGCAATGATTTGATAATAAAAGAGCAGAATATTTCCTATGGCTAGTAGAGGATCCAAAGGATGTCTGGCAAGAGTTATGTTTCAACATCTGCATGAGGCAAGAAGAGCATCTCAGAAGAAAGTTAAGACACTTACATGTGGGTCTATTTTACACTGACATTATATAAGTTTAATGTCAGCGTAAAATAGACCCACATGTAAGTGTCTTAACTTTCTTCTGACATGCACCCTTTGCATCATGCAGATGTTGAAACATAACCCTATACTAATTATAATAAAATATGGTGGGGCGGGGAGATAAATTTTTGAAGGTAATGTATTATATTCAAAAATTTTGGAACTTACTGAAAAGTGAAAATGCTGCCTTTAATGTGCATAGAATTATTGATGCCCTTGGAGCTCAGCATAAAGAAACCTCCTTTAGATCTCATCTCACATCACTGTTTTTCCCCCAGTGCATCTCCTGTTAAGGCAAAGCACTTTCATATTCTTCACAGAATCTCATCAATTACAGGATACAGCCAAATGGAGAAGTCCTATAGGTGCACACTGGTTTTCCCTTCACACGCTCACTCTTTAGAAGACCAAGAAATATATCACTCACAGATCAAAGCGCAAATTCTGCTTCTCTTCAAAAAAGTAATCGAGTATGAACTTCCGCACAAAGTCAGGGTTCAAGGTGTTGTCAATGACTTCTGTCCTGCCAAACTGAAAAGGGAAAGGGAACCAAATGAGTGCGACAAGTCGAGTAGCATTATGACTATTAGCAAGAAGACTTGAAAAGAAATAGTATTTTTATCACACTCCAAACTGATTCTGAGATGAAGGCTAGACTAGATACATTTAAATAAGATCTACTATTAAATATCTTTGTTTTATGCTCTTACAAACATCATCAATTGCTTCTTTCCAGGCTGAAGAGCAGGAAATAATTCTTTCATCTCTTAGTCTCCAGAGTGAGTAACTTTCAGATGTGCTGACTTCAACTTCTGGCATGCTGAGAAATAGCCACACTGGCTGGTGAGAGGCTTCTTTCAGAGATCTGATAACTTACAGACAGTTCAGAAATTCGGCTGAGTGCCACGGTTTGCCTATTTCTGCTTCAGGACAAAGATTTTAGTCTTGGCAAGTGAAAAGAAACAACATCAACAGAAGAGAAGAAAGACGGTGCATGGATAATTTGTTAACCTTCCCTCCCTCCTTATCAAAAATCATTTCCTTGAACAACATGGTTCTTTTGCACTTTACATGCAGTGGTCAAGCTTGAGTTATTAAAGCTGGATATACTAGCACTTTCTAGATATGCAGCACCGCAGATAATACACATGAAGGTAGAAACAGGTAAAATATGCATCAATCAGCTCAGGAAAGAAACGAAAGACAACAAAGCAAAACAAGAAAATATTTAATTGATTGAGTTTCAGCCAAATTATTGTTTTTATAATATTTCAATTATCAAAAATCTGTGCCATCTCCAGCATGTCAGAATTTCCAAGCTCGGCAGTCAAAGTTGTTTGATTTGTTTCCAAAAAGCAAGAACTCTGCCAAGCCAGCAGGCACATTTGGAAGAAATGCTCCATATTTAGGTGAAAGCTAGAGACATTACAGCAAGTGACGCACACAGAAAGTAGCACACAGTTACGTACATAGGCACAGCTGGGGGGACAGGGCAAAATATCAAATCAGCAAAGGGGAGGAGAAAAAAATCACTTGTGAAGACAGAAGCTTGTTGCATCAAGAACTGCTAATTTCCTCTTTGCATCACAACAACTAGTAGTCGCCTTGAGACAAAGCTAGCCTAGTGAGAATATCTGAAGGCTAAGTCTCCAAGTGCTTCAGTTAGTCAGATATTAATTAGAACCATCATTCCTCAGGGAGTCACACAACAAAGGGGTGAATTTTCAGAACCTCCATCTAACATGTTCTGGAAGTAGAGGAATTTCAAGCATGGATACCAAACTGCAGCAGAGATTTTCATGACCGAGGGAGAATGGAACAAATTCCAGATACCTAAGATGATGGGATATGAAATTGCCTTCCTATAAAAGAGGAATTCTAGATTTCTCTAAAGGGCAAAGTTTAGGTAAAAAATACTGAAACAGGAGCTTTAAAAAATCTGTTTGTCTTTACATACTTCATACTGAATTGCCAGCTATCCTCTTGCCTTCTGTGATTAATTGTAATGCCAGAAGCAAAAGAAAAATAAAGAGTTTGATTAAGCTTTTGATGAGTATTTCCTACACAGAGGAGCCTCAGGATTTTGCATCCTCAAACCAGCCTCCCAAAGGGAAAAAGTCCACAAATGGGAGCAAGAAAATGGAGACACCAGCTTTAAACTGATAACATCTAAAAAGCCATGAAAGAAAGCATTGCAGATGAAATAAAGAGAAAGTAGAAAACTGAGCAAAGAGCAGATAGTAATCATTCAAAAACATTCAGGACAGAATTTAAGCTTTAACCATGTGAATGAAAAGACAGACTCTCATTCTGCTATGAAGTCCAATGTGCCCATCAGGCTGTAGTCACCTGAATATGTTTAAGGATGACGCAAATGCTTACACAGAAAAGAAGATATATTCACTCAAGAATGAAGGCAAAAATACGTGTTCCAGGATAATGTTGCAGGATCCAATCTGGATCACCGGGACCAGAGAATTAGTTTTCTGAGCTTTTGGACTCAATGCTGGAGGCCATCCTCAGGGAATTTCTTTCTCACCAGAATGCGAGAAGGGCACATTTTGGTGAGATAGAAGCTCCCTGAGGATGGCCTCCAGCATGAGACTGAAAGCTCAGAAGACTAACCCTCTGGTCCTGGTGATCCAGATTGGATCCTGCAGAATATTTACTGTTAAAGAACACAAGATAAAAACTGATACTGTCTAACACTGCTTAGATGTAGTTTTATAAACTATGTTGATGAAGAACGAGGAAACTTAGGTTCAAGTCACCCTTAGCTGTGGTTACTGAGTGATATTGGGTTGATATGTGTTAACCCAGTCTCTCAGTTTTGATGTAGTGGGGGGAAACTGGAGGCAGGACTTGTTATACTGAGTTCTTTAAGGGAAAGTAGAATACAATATATAGCAAAATGAAAATAAACTGAGTAAAGACTTTATGCCCCCCCCCCCCCCCCCCCCCTCCAGTAGTTCTGATAATGCCAGCAAGAGGTTGGCATTTCAGATAATTTGCAGCTGGAGGGCAAACAGTGTTTCCAAGAACAGCTGATTCATGAACCAAACTGCTCCTGGGACAATGAATTAATCAAATAAAGCCAGAATGTCAAAAACAATCACATAGTCCTACAACATTGTACTAAATGTCCAGGTTTCTAGACCAGATTTTAGCATTCCTGGTCAACACAATTAGAAACTTCCTCAGGTTTAAGCAAGACAATATGTATATATATTGATGGGAAGTCTGCAAATCTAGCTTTTCCTTATGATGTGTAATGCTGTGAAATAAGAGGCAGACAAATAGTTCAAAATTAATTGTGCTGGTAAAGCATGTTGGTCTTTAGTCCATCATATTCCAGCACAGGCTAGAATCCTCTCTACTTTACTTGTATAATTTATGCTGGCAGATGCACTGTACTCAGTAATAGAAGTACAGTATACACTGTATACACAATGAATACACTGTATTCAGTAATAGGAGTACAGCAGCACTTATCTTTTATGACCATTTCAAGAGCAAAGGAAAGGAAGTAAAATTCAATGGGAACAAGAGCAAGATATAAATATGTTAAGAAAATATACCAGGCATACTATTTATACATGTGATCTGGGTTATTTATTATGTGCTGTAAAAATGTTATCCTGTCAGTTTCCTTCAAAGAAAAAATTGCCTGCATGTTGTAGAATGAATTTTCCTGCTATGCCCAGACACAGTTTGCAATACAAGGGTTATCAGTGCTTAAAATATTACATGGTGCCAACATGCTCACCAACAACTTACTTGATTCCCCTTCACCTGATTTGTGCATTTTAAAAAACATTTGCGGATGTGTTTGTACTTTATATTAAGACTTCTGTTTAATGTCACCTTCAGGAATGCATATGGGCTCCACATTTGTTCCATTACCCTTTTTTAAGAAAATAAATATTAGATATGGCTGCTTGTTTCAAATTTATATCCACTTGCCCACAAAAAAGATGAAGCAGACATAAAAGTTTCTATGATGGCAAACAAAAAGGAACGGCAGGTAGAATTCTGATACCATTCTGAAATTGGGCAAATCCTGCCCTGCACGGCTTTCAAGAACTCCAAATGTGTTGAAAATCCCAGTTTTTAAAAATTCCAAAGGTGCCCACTCCTTCGAATGGTTAGGGGATTTGTCCTAGCTACAAGGTCAGGAGTCAGAGTGTAGAAAGTTGCTTTAGATTAAAATGATATTCCTTAAACTGATGTTTCTCAGACTTGTTAACTTTTAAGATGTGATTTCACCTTCTAGAATTTCCCAGCCAGGCTGAGAGTTGAAGTCCATCCATTTTAAAGTTGCCATGTTTGAGAAACCCTGCCTAAACTGCCTTCCAGATTTGTTAAAGCTGTAATTTTCTGAGTTGGATGTTAGCTCGAGGATACCTTAGATAACTTAGATTTTCTTGGGGAAGGTGGGTCAAACACAACTTTCTTACATTATTATAAATTTAATCTTAACCCTAATAAAGCTGAAAGAGAGGTTGATATTCCAATATGTGAACATGAGACAGCTAATAATAGGGGTATATAGTGGGGTACCCAAGTTTTGGAACAATTCTCCCACATAGGTATATTTACTAGAATGATTCTATTTTTAAGTTCTTTTGTGTAATTCAGGGAATTTAAGTCTTCAAATTTTAAAAGATATATATTTAATGTTGTGATTGTTATGAGCTTTGATTTTTATTGTATTTTATATAGTTTTTATTTTTTCTAAAATAGATTTTATTCAAATATTTTACATATGTAAGTACCTTTTTTAAAAAAGATGTAAATGTGAAAGAGAAAAAAGAAAAGAAAGGTAAAAAGAGAAGGTGTTGAATATGCTCTAATAAAGTAGTTCAAAATTGATACCTATAGGGCTCCTGAGAGGAGTGAGTGGCTGCAATAGGTCCCAATAGATCCCAAGAACAATATCAGAGCTCTCTGTCTTTCTCACATTCTCCTTCACCATTTTGTTTATCAAAGAATCCATGTTTATTCAAAATATTTACACTTTGTTGATTGAAGAAGTAGCTAAACACAATATATAATTAAAACTAATTTCCACAGAGTTGGTGTGCTTGCCACGTAGAGATGCTGAACTTCATTACAGTAACTGAGTCACTTTCAGTATGCATCTGTTAGCAGGAAAACACAGAGCTTAAAATAATAATAATAATATGGGATGTTTTTAGCAAATCCCCCAAAGGATCGTGTTGCTATGGGCTGAGCATCTGTTATTTTTGGGAAGGCAGAGGCACCGTATGTTGGTCTGAGGCTAATTTCTGCAGTTTTAAGCTCGATGCTAGCCAGCATCCTACTTGGGGCAGGTGACTGGATCTAATCTTGAACTCAGTGGTGGGATTCCAAATTTTTTACTACCGGTTCAGTGAGCGTGGCTTGGTGAGCGTGGCAGGGGAAGGATACTGTAAAATCTCCATTCCCATCCCACTCCTGGGGGAAGGTTACTGCAAAATCCAATACTTCCCCACCCCACTAACCTGCTTTCCAGCTCCCTTCTCCTGTGCAGGACAACAAAAGAAGACCCAGCCAATCAGCTGGGACTCAGAAGGCAGAGAATAGATGGGGGCGGGGCCAGTCAGCGGTAGGATTTGCTGGTTCTCCAGAACTGGTCAAAACCTGCTGAATACCACCCCTGCTTGAACTGCAACATGGTTCACTACCTAGTTACAATATCTATGACTGCAGTGAAAATAAAAACACCCTTGAGTCAAGTTTAATTCCTAATGACTTCACAAATCTAACCATGTATTTTTCTTTGCAGCAATGGGTTTGGCACCGCCTATGCTTTTTCCACAGATTTGGGGTTGGTGGGGAAAGGGTGCCTCCTCTATTTTGCCTACAGATCAATTTTGCTTAGGATTCCCAGGTGGTCTCCTTTCTGAGTCCTAATAAGACTTGACCCCCTTTAGTTCCTGAGCAGAGACTAAGTTGGCTAAATGCTGCTATCTGTGGAAGAAAACAAAGTAAATTGATTCCCCCAGAGGGTTAATATTTGAACCTTCTTACTTCTTCAGAAAAGGTTAAACCTGTCAGTGTGGCATTCACTTTCCACCAACATCCTATTCTATTAAGATGAGAAGAGATGAATTGAGATTATCTGTGACTTCTATAAATGCCACTGATAGAGCCTCAGAATTGTCCCCAGAGTGAACCTTTTCATATCTACATGTATCTAGTTACTCGTATCAGCCAGCCTTGCCCAACCTGAACCCTCCAGATGATTAGAATCAGAAGTCTCTGACGATCTGGTCCATGGAATTCAGGAATTGTGGGAACTGTAGAGATAACCAGATCTAGGAAGACTCCATTGTAGCCTAAGCTTAGCAAGAACCAAGCATTAAATGCAAATTTAAGGAAATAGTAAAACATGATCCCTTAAACACAAATTCTCCCCCCTCTTCTTCATCAAAGTATTTTCCAGAATCTTTCCAGGGAAGGAAAGGTTTAAATTTCCCCCATCACAATTGCTTTGACAGTCCCTCCTACCCACCAACTGCTATTTGCAATTTTAAAAATATCCACCTTCAATACAGACACATTTAGTTTAACTTTTATTAAGAGGTAACAAATGATCAGATGGGTTCAGTTCATAGAGGAAAGGACTCTCCCCCCTCTCTGACTTTATATGAAAAACAATACAAATATCCTTCACTCTTCTAACAATGGAGATATTTATGTTTAGCCATCTGGTTAGACGAAGAGCAAAACTCACTGCCAACAGTCATGCCTACCATCTAAGACAGTTTTCTATCCCTTCTATAGAATTGCTTTTGATTTGAGGCATTCCCCCATCCATGTACTAAACGTGTTAAAGGCCCGGTCGCACTGCACTTACGGATGCAAAGAGGATGTAAAACATTAAAAAAAGCTTGCCATACATTGGAAAACGCTATGCATCCGTTGTGTACTCATTGCATACGTATTTCATACGCTCTATCCCTCGAGCATCCGTCCACTGTGATTTCATCCGCACAAGAAGTTTTGAGCTGCACAAAACTTTTTGAACGGATGAACTTTCCGCCGCATACGATGTACATCCGCCATATATGTTGCCATATATGGGCAACAAACGTTCTATGTCTGTTATCATCCGTTAAACATCTGCTGTATCCTCTCTGCATCCTCTGGCCATCCCCTCAACTCACATCCGCTGCAGCTGAAAACGGAAAGAGGGAGGAAACAAAAGGTACACGGAACATCTACGTAGCGTTAGTAGCACGGAAATAGAAAGGATGTAAGTGGATGCATCTCGTATATAAAGTATTCAAAATGGACAAAACATTTGTATCTGGGATGTATCTCGTATATTTAGGATGAAGGAGTATGTAGAAGGACACCTAACAGACAACCGATATTTTCCATAAAAAGGGGGAGAAAATCATCTGGATCTCAGTATGAGTCCAGCAGCCGTGGTGTACAGACCTCTTCACCCTTGACTTGGTCTTCAACATCATCAATTGTTCTGCACCATGGATGATGAAACAGTCCGTATGATAGCTGCGCTCATTCATCACCAGAACCAGAACTGTTCAGACTGTTTCAAGTTTTATACAGAAGGAGAAGAAGGAGACGTCCAAGAGCTGTGTTGGTCCGAGGATGGATCGTGAGAAGAATGGAATTTGGACTGTATGACCAGTTGATGGTGGAGCTGAGGAATGAAGACCCTCGTGCATTCCAGCACTTCATGAGGATGCCACCAGCCATGTTTGACGAACTTGTAGAGCGTCTGAGACCCAGTTTGAACAAGCCTAGCACCATCTTCCGTCCCAGCCAGAAGCTGGGAGCTGCTGGGAGCCGGAAGCTGGGAGCTGGAAGCTGACTCTGCGGCACCTGGCCTCTGGAACCACATACAGAAACATGCAGTATTCATGGAGGGTGCCACACAACAGCATCAGCAAAGTGGTCAGAGAAGTGGTACAGGCCATCATTGAAGAATACGTGGAGGAGCTCCTCAAGTGCCCCACCACTGAACAAGGCTGGAGAAAACTTGCAGAACAGTGGTATCAGAGGTGGAACTTTCCCCACACCATTGGAGCCATAGATGGGAAGCACATGGCCTGAAAAGCTCCAGCCAACTCAGGGTCCACTTATTACAACTATAAGGGCTTCTTCAGTATCATCCTCTTTGCCATGGTTGATGCTGACTACAAATTCATCTACATCGATGCTTCAGGCAAGGGGTCAGCTTCAGATGGCCAGGTATACAACGCAAGTGACCTCAAGGATGGGCTGGAATGCAACTTCATCATGGGTTTTCCAGGTCCAGACCCCCTACCCAATGACACACAAGATGTGCCCTACTTCATCATTGGTGATGACGCCTTCTCCCTCGGAACCTACCTCATGAAGCCGTACACTTCAAGATACCTTACCCATGAAGAGAGGATCTTCAACTACAGGCTGTCCAGGGCAAGACGGGTGGTGGAGAATGCCTTTGGCATCCTGGCCAACAGGTTCCAGATACTTCTCACCACCATGCAGCATGAGGCACATACTGTGAGGAGCATCATGGAAGCTTGCTGCATCCTGCACAATCTCATGCGCACCCGCTACCCAGTGTTGCAGAACAGACTTGTGGACCATCAACAAGGGAATGGGGACATGGAGCCTGGTGAATGGAGGCAAGGATGTAACCTGATAGACACTGTGGATGTACGAGGCCCCAACAGAGCTTCAGGGAAGAAGCAGGGCAACCTACTGAGACACTGGTGCAACTCCCCAGCTGGAGCAGTGGAATGGCAAGACAGGATGATAGATGTAGCTTGCCATACCAGGTGTGCATGTGCTTCCACCATCCTAGGAGTACTTCTGCAGTGTACCCCAGGCTCTCTGCCTTGTCTCTCCAAGCTGCCTGCTTCTTCTTGGTGTCCCGATACAGTCTGTGGCCCTTTCTCCAGAGGTACTTGTTCTCCCTCAGCCATTCCAGCACCTCATCCTCATGCTCCTCGGAAACGGTGTACTGTTTCCTCTCTCCCTTCTCCTTCCCTTGCCTCTTCCTCCCTCTGGCAGGGGCTTGAGCAGGGCCTTCAGGGGCTTGAGCAGCAAGGCCTTCAGGGGCTTGAGCAGCAGAGCCTTCAGCAGCAGGGCTTTGAGGGCCTTGGGGCTGGTCCACCACAGCAGCAGCAGCAGCAGCTTCAGAGTCAGTGCCAGGGGGTGGGATGTTGGTTCTGGCCTTCTTCACCTTGCCAGGGCTTGAACGAGTAGGCACAGGCTTCCTCTTCTTGCCTGACTGACGAACCATGGTGTTCCTGCAAGATGTATCTGGCAGCACATCTTTCCCCTGTATGCTGACTGCGTGCGTGCTGCAACCTTTTATATCCATGGAGCTGACGCAATTCATACTCCCCGCATGCGCAGTGAATGCTTTGCATCCGATATACATCCGCGCGGCATCCCCTTTGTTTCCTATAGGCATCCGTGATGTATCCGCTTCATCCGCTATGCATCCGCCCCTTCCGCTATGAGTCCGCTTCGAAATTCTCCCCCAGAACCCCTTCGGAGGTGTCATCTGCTTCCATCCGCTTTCATCCGCTAGGCTTCCGATGAACATCCATTTAACAGCCCCGCTACATACTACCCACATCCGTTCTTTTCCATTCTGTTTATGCAAATTTTTGCCACTTTTTGGAACGGATGACAACGGATGGAGCCACCCCCGAAATTTTGCTTGTCCGCTGTGTCCTTTATGCATACGTTTTGCGTCCGTCGGCCAGTGGGACCAGGCCTTCAACTTCATATCTCCAATCTCATAGACATTAATACCATCACAACCATCATCTCTCCCCCCACTGTATGTGTGTAATATGTATGTATGTATGTATGTATATGTGTGTGTGTGTGTATGTGTGTGTATATATATATATATATATATATATATATATATATATATATATATATATACACATATATACATATATTTGTTTTCTTAGGTTTTCGCGGGTACTTACATGTGTGCTGTTTAGCTTCCTTCGGATATTATCCCACGTCATTGTAGTTCTGTTAAAGTTGTAGCAACGTTTCAGCAGAATCTCATCTGCCATCCTCAGGCTTCTGTAT
>BLBF01013549.1:0-10896 GCA_015471245.1 Laticauda colubrina
ATGCAGTAAAAAAGCTGGAACACACCTCCTCACTAGTCCAACACATGAAAACCACAGGTCACAACATCAACTTCAATGGCACTAAAACCCTGGCCACTATAGAAAACCCCAACCACAGAATCATCAGAGAAGCCATAGAGATTGAAAAAAGACCTGACAGCATGAATAGAAGAGATGATTCCAGCAGACTGTCAATCATTTGGAAACCTGCACTCTCAAATAGAAAGATCTCCACGCCACAAAACAGACAAATACCTGAGCACAGACAGATTCCCTTTGATAGCCCAAACACCCCCCCACCAGGCACCCAGGTGAAACCCAGCTTGCTAATGAATAGCAGCTTGCTAATGAAGAGCAGCCGTCCCTTCACACGGAGCCAAGCTGCACTGAAAGCCTCCAACACAAGAACAGAGTGTTGCCGGGAGAAGGCGGAGCTTCGTCTCGGTGCTACAGCTGAGATCTCGGGGCTCTGAGATCTCAGCTGATATTTTCGCCCCTGGTCGGTCCTAACGGACCTAAACCGTCCCGTAGAGACGGGGATTGTGAAGGGCACAGTCCCAGGATCCCAGAGATATCGCAAAATCTCTGGTTTGATCCGGGAGAAGCCCTTTTGCTGGCGGTGGAAAGGCAGCCTCCAAAGCTGCTGAAGTCGGGACAGCTCCGAAAAGAAAGTGGCTGGAGCGAGGGTGCGTCGGTTGGGTGAGAAACTTCTTTTGTATTGCAAATTGGTTGAGACCTGAAAGGATATCCTGAACAAAGAAGAAACCTGTGGCTTTATTTTTGTCTGACTGGAATCTGGTTGAGCGGCGTTCTTTAAGTGATGTCAAATTGAGGCTTGGATTCTTTCCTTACTATTTCTTTTTCTGAGGACTTTAATGTGACTTTGTAGGTAACCAGATTGAATTTTTTCTTATATATATTTTTATGCTTCTTTTGATTTTTTAATTTTCTTTAGGATAGAGGCCCCCTTTGATTTTTTTTTCTTTTCCTCTGAGTTTTGTATACATTACTCTTTTTTCTGGCTGGGGGGGGGAAGTATTAAGAGACCTTGCAACACTGCCAACTAGAGGCTTGAAAGTACTTTATTTGAATTGGGGAGAAATGTATAAACACTCCTTCTCAAGGACATTTTAATGTGATAAGATGGAGGGAGAGCACAGAAAAATATTATTACAGGTGTTTTCCTAGACTCTTATCAATATTTCAACACTTGAGGCTTGGCTTTGAAGCTGCTGGAGAAGAGAGTCATAATAAGAGCCTTGGATAAATAAACAAAGTGCAGTGTGCAGTCTATATATATATATATATATATATATGTATGTATGTATGTATGTGTGTGTATATATATATATATATATATATATATATATATACACACACACACTTGTGAAACCTCTACTCGCCAGCCTTTTTGTATATTTCAATTTTAGTAATATTTTTATTTTTGCTTTTTATTTGATCCTTTTTCTTCTTTGGTTTTTTGGGCCTTTTTATTATTGGATTTTTCCATTTTGGATCATAATTGACTACTCTATCAGATGGATTGAAGGTCAAAAAGAATTTGAAGTTTTTTGAGGCATTAAAATGAAAAAAAAAGTGAGAAAAAGAAGAAAGTGTTAAATGAAATAGACTGTGTGTATTTGGATTGCTTGGTGACTTTGGGACTTTTGGAAATTCTTATTTGAATGATTAAAATCATTTGGGTTGTTTAATTTTTATTTATTTTTTTACAATGGCATTACTTATGGATGAACTGAAAATGGAATTTATAAAATATAATCAAGAGAAACAAGAAGGGAAGGATTCTTTTGGCTCTATTTTTCATTTTTTAGAAATGGCAATTTTTACATATGAGAAACTACAAGAACAAGAAGATTGAGATGAAGAAGAAACCATCCTTGATGAACAAGTAACTTTATTTGGGGAAGAAAGGGGAAAGAGGAGAAAGAGAATGGAGAATTTAAGACTTAAAAAAACAACCAAAAAAGGGAAAAACAAGGTGAAAAGTGGCCACAATATCAGAAAGCAACAGAAAAGAGGAATACACAAGAGGGTGGAGATTAAGAGACAAGGGGGTAAAAAGGGTAGAGGGGAGAAACAAGGGAGGAAAGAAGGGAAGAGAAGCTACAAAGGTTTGAAACTAGATGTAAAGAAACAGATTTTATTTAGAGATAATGGGTAAACATATAACTGAAAAAGAGATTCTGCAAAGATACATAAGATTGTGTTGTATCTGTATTTGAAATAATGTTAGAAAATTGGAATAATATATGATTATAAATGGGACAAAATATTTAATGTAACTTAGCGAATTTTTTTTTTAAATAAAATAAATGAAATTAAATATGAGAGAATTGAATTAAAGAAAGTAACTAAGCAAAATCTATAAGTGTTCCCATAGAAGTATGATATTTATTTAGAAAGGATTGTGAAAAATGTTTAAGACTTAAATGAATATTAATTTTAATGATATAATTTCAATTGCTATGGATTGTTGTTTTAATTATATTATATATTTAAAAAAAATTTTTTTCTTGTTTTAAAATATTGAGTCTATCTTTAGAATGTACTACGCAGAATCCGAATGAAAATTATGTGTTATGTTAAGCTTTAAAACTAGGGGAAGGATAAGTATGACAAGGCATTATACTCCAATCAGTCATTACAGAAGAAATTTTGTGCTAATGAGAAAAGATAATAGACAGCTGAAACAGGACAGACAAAGGATATAAGTATAATGATTTAAATTGAGATGAAATAAATATAATAGAATTAAGAGAGTGAAAAGAGGGGAGAAGCTATATAGAAAATGTAAAATAGTAAATAAGAAATGGAATGCTATATAAAAGTAAGCATGAACCTGAATCTATGTCTGTACAAAAAGATGTAACTCGGGATCAAACTGCCGTCCAAAAAGATATTTTATGTTTTTTATGTTTTGTGTTTTGTTTGTATATGTTTGTTTGTTAAAAATTAATAAAATTCTTTCAAAAAAAAAGAACTTCAGTCCTAAGGAGATAAGGCTGTGCTTAAAAGCAGAGCCAAAGATCTAAAGACTAGCTAGAAAGCAAGAAATCCAACCATTTCCTGCTTCCTAGCTAATCTAAATCTCCCAGCACAGCAGAACAGCTGATGGTCAGAAAAATGTAAGGAGCGAATGGGGGGGAGGGTTCCCGTGGGCCATATGGGGGGGCACAGCCTTGTGTTTCTGTGCAGCCTGGACTAATTGCTTTGGGGGGGATGCTCTGGGGGTGAGATTTCTCTGCGCCTCACCAAAATATTCTCGCGGCCCACCGATTGGCGACTGCTGGTGTAAAAGTGGTTCAGTTGCCTAGCGTGCCTCCTGTATACAGTGCAAGTCTCACTGGTATACATCAGAGCAGTTAGCACTACTGCTCGGTAGACTTTGAGCTTTGTAGCAAGGCTTATTCCACAGCGGTCCCCCACGTTGGTCAGTAGTCTGCCATATGTATAGCTTGCCTTGGCAAGTCTGCAGTTGACCTGAATGTCAATTGTCACTGCACAGGAGAGGGTGCTGCCAAGGTATTAGTCCACTGCTTGCAGTTTTGTCTCTTCACTGTGATGGTGGGCTCTTGGTATTGGGCTTTCAGAGCTGGCTGGTGCATCATTTCAGTCTTCTTTGTGTTAATGAGGAGACCGAAATTGTTGTGTGTTGCTGAGGATACTGGATTGCATTTACTGCTCTGATCCAACATTCAGAGCACAGTCGTCAGCAAAAAGGAGATCTCGTAGCACAGTCTCCTTGTTGTCAGCCTGGAGTCTTCACAAATTGAACAGTTTTCCATCAGTCCTGTATCTCAGGCTAATTCCCAAAGAACTGTTCTGGAAGGCATCTGACAGCATGACTGAAAACATTATGCTGAATAGAGTCAATGCCAATATGTACCCTTGTGGTTTGTAACAGGAAAGGCCTCTGAAGCTTCTCCGTTGTTCAGAACACAAGCCGTCATGTCATCATAGAACTGACGTACCATCAGGATGAATCTGTCAGGGCACCCAAACTTTGACATGATGCAGCACAGACCTTTACGACTGACAGTGTCAAAAGCCTTGGTGAGATCCACGAAGGTGGTGTACAATTCACAATTCTGCTCTTGAAACTTCTCTTGGAGCTTTCATGCTATGAAGATCATGTCCACAGTACCATGCTCTTTGCGAAAACCACACTGTGTCTCAGGAAATAGACTCTGTTCCACGTGGTCAGTCAGGCTGTTCAGCAACACTCATGCAAGGATCTTGCCTGTGATGGAAAGCAGTGATATTCCTCTATGAATATCATCGACTTGTTGATTTTCTTTCCTCTTGTAGAGGTGTACAATGGATGCATCTTTCTGTTCCTGAGGAATGGATCCTTGATTCCAGAAGGATTGGAACAGCTGAGGGAGTTTGTGGATCAGCACTGCACCATCATTCTTGTAGACTTCCGCTGGGATAGTGTCAGATCCTGGGGCCTTGCTACTGGGCAGCTGGCTGATGGCCTGCAGAGTTTCATTCTTTGATGGTCTTTGTATTTATATATATTTCTCTAGTTTCATGGCCAGAAATTTGAACTAATACACAGGGTGTACTTTGAACAAACTGATTTTTTTCAATGCTGATTGACAAATATATGGTTTCTCTAGTATGTATTATAGCAAAATTGGCTCCACAGAACAGGACTTAATGTTCAGATTAATTACTGACTAATATGAATTGTACACAGTACATAGATATGGAAACTGAAGAAAAAAGACAAAAAACATGTAGCTGTAAAAGCCAATGTAGTATAGAAGATCTTAAAATATTTTAAAAATAGATCTAGTACTTACCAAAATAAGCCCTGAGATTAATGAAGAAGTGCCTGTCAAGGCAACGTAGAATTTGGGTGTTAATGTGTTCAAAAACATACTCACTGAAAGAGAAAGACAAAAAAAGGTCACCAATGATTTATCCAGTTTTCCCTTTACTACAATCTGAAATAAAAATGTGTACATACACATATTGTATGCAGAAAGAACAATTGCAACCAGCCTGCCTTCCAACCTATGTACTGCACAAGTCAGAAGGAGGACTGAGAAAATCGATAGACCTCACATATCCTAGACATAAACTGATTCAATTCCTCCCCTTGGGATGTCAGTACAGGGCATTACACGCCAAAACAATTAGATACAAAGACAGGTAATCTTCCCCCCTCATGCCATCACTCTGCTGATCATCTAATTCCCTGTCTTGTATCTAAGAATATTTACCCGTGTAGTATTATTATTATCCCTCTCATTTTTTCTGTTAGTCTCTTATCATTATGATTGTTGTTTGTATATATGATTGTTGTTTGTATAGTTTGTAAGTACATATTGTTTGTATGCACACTGATTATATTACCTTATTTGTACACTGAGAGCTTATGCAGTGGAGACAAATTCCTTGGCTAAATCATACTTGGCCAATAAAGATTCTCTATTAATATTAATAATAATGTTATCTTTTAATTCCTCTCCACAATGGCTTGTCTCATTTGTCTCCCTTACTTTTTATTAGTAACTTTCTGCTCTCTTTTATTGCCCCCATTCCTCACTACAAGTAATTAATGTAATTACAAAGAAATGGCAGTATTGTGTACCTGTTATGATATTGACCTAAGACAGAGGAAACCCAAGTTCAAATCTATCCTTAGCCACAAAACTCTTTGGGTGATTTTGGGCAAACTACTCTCTCTCTCTCTCTGTCCAACCTATCTCCCAGAGTTATTTTGGGGATAAAATGGAGGGAGCTCCCCATGGAAACCATACTGAATTCTTGGAACAACAGCAATATATGAGCAAAATAAAATAAACATTTGAATCAACATTAGACATCTGTCAACTTCTAGAAAACTTTAAGATCATTTTCAGGTTGAAGGACATAAATTAATCCTGCAACAATTTACACTAATTTCTTTACATTCAGTTAATAGAGAAGCTGAGATTTAGCACACTGTTCAGCTATAGAGGTCTGACTAACTCTCACAATATACAAATTTATCAATTAAAAGAAGGGTCTGACTACTCTAAATTACGAAAAACTGTGATGCTTGTCCCAGGACCAGACATAAGGATTAATGACCCAAATACACTGCTGTACCTGGGATGGAAATAAATGTGTCATGCTGCATATGCACAACCAACATATTGTAATTTGGCACGTTATATTGCTTATAGACAGTCAAGAAGTAGACTCTATGTACAGCATGGGTGTCAAACTTGATCGTGTCATGTGACATACCGTGAGGTATCACGATTCATGATGTTTTTTGCTTTTGCAGAAGTGGGGTAGGCATGACATATCCGGCCCACAGGCTGCCAGTTTGATAGGCCTGATGTCTAGCTTTGTTGAAGATTTAACAGTTGTTCCACAGCAGGTTTGACAAGAGACTACATTATAGAAAGTAGATACCTACATATATTTTTTTATTGATCTTTTATTTAGGCACAAAAGAAAAAGGGGGAAGAGGTGTGGAAGAGGTAAACTCCACTCATTAATTTCACTTCATAGCATTTTTTTCAAAAATCAACTTATTTTAACTTCAATCATTGTAATGTTTTTGTTGAAACTGACTGATTTGTATAGACAACAGAAAGTAGGAGTTGGAAAGGCACAGCAATATAAAACTACTCAATTTCTATTTCTGTTATTCATTTTACTTTTTCATCATAACGGTGAACGGTTGTGCACAAGGCAGTTACTTAAACAATAGTACTCCATTTGTCCATGCGGGTGCCTCAAAAATCCTTATAGGATTTTTTACAAGACACACGTTTACAAGACACACATGTTAATAGAATTAAACTTTGTGAAACATGAAAGGTAAAAAGTAAAATCCATAATCAGGAATTACATGTGACTACTGATTATTATTTTTCTAAGCCGAAAGTCAGCACCCTTTTTCCTATGTGAATAAAGATTTTCCTTCTCCTCTAAGAAAGTAAGAACAGTGGCACGTGCCCCGATTCTCTGTGATTCTTCTTACAGATAAGAAGGCTCATTATGTTCTCTGGCAGAGCAGGCATCTCTCACCAAACTGTTAAGGCAAATGTCTATGGAGATTCTCAGTCATGCAGGTGATGGTTGTCCCAAAAGTGCTTTTTTCAAGAGCAAAGGATGACAAAAAAGCAAATTCTCTACAACTTAGAGAGGAAAAAACACACAAAAGAGAAAAACCAACCCAGATGGAAGGTGAAATGTCTCAGAAAACTGACCAATGGGTGAGAAATCTATCTGACAGAGAGTTTACCCAAACAGAAAATAATTTTTTGGCCAAATGACTGAAATTTGCAGTAACAGAAAAATAGCTACCAATTCAGTGGTGGGATTCAGATTGTTTTAACTACCAGTTCTGTGGGCGTGGCTTGGTCAGCATATTGTGGCTTGGTGGGCATGGCAGGGGAAGGATACTGTGAAATCTCCATTCCCACCCCACTCCTGGGGGAAGGTTACTGCAAAATCCCATTCCCTAACCCCCCCACTAACCTGCTTTCCAGCTCCATTCTCCTGTGCAGGACAACAAAAGAAGACCCGAATCAGCTGGGACTCGAGAGGCAGAGAATAGATGGGGGCAGGGCCAGTCAGAGGTGGTATTTGCCGGTTCTCCAAACTACTCAACATTTTTGTTACTGATTCTCCAGAACTGGTCAGAACCTGCTGAATAACCACCTCTGTACCAATTGTAGATCTCCTCATAGCCACAGAGTCAGCCATCAGGAACAATAAACTGGCAGAACCAGAACCAGAACAATTAAGGATGAAGGTATTTGCAGCCCTCACCAATGCCAAAACACCCCCTTCCAACTTCACAATTCAAGAAAAAAAATAGTGACATACCAAGGAAGACATCCAAATATCACCATCTTGCCAGTTGATAAAGGAAGACGCACAGTCATCTTGAACACAGATGACTAGGTCAAGGTGAACAATCTTCTGAAGAGAAGACTTGAAGTCCATCTGCATTTAAAAGACAATGGCCACTCTTTTGAAGACAGCAAAGTCCATATTTGGGATAGAGAGGACCACTGGTTTGAAAGAGGTAGTCAAAGAGACCATCTATGTCAAAACTGAACAACCCTCTGTAAACAGAGGGAGAGGGGTATGACACCATCTATCTCCAGTCTACAATACAGTCCATTCAACAGTTCCAAGAAGGCTCCACATCCATTTGCACCACTCAGGTGATCCTGATGACACTAATGAACTTCCAAGTGGCCTTAATGACTCAACTCGCTAAAAGAATGCATATGACCAGCTGTTTGCAAGTAGTATAAATCCTTCCATTCCCCATTATCCAGTAGCTGAAGAAGTTTCTTGGATGAGAAGTGAAACATTTTCAAAGAAAAACCAGAAAGTCCAGTTGCCTCTTGAAAAAAACATCTTTGTTAAAGCAAATCCATTTTTTCAAGGTTTGGCAGGTTGCTTCAGAATTATATCATATGTAGTGGCAATGCCCCAAAGTTAAAAAAATACTTGGAAAAATTGAAGAAATGGAAGCCAGAAACTTTCTTATTGGGGATGACAAAAAGAAACCTGAAGAAACACATCCAATACATCGTTCAACATATATTTACAGCAGCAAGAACTGCCTATGCCCAAAGCTGGAAAATAGACGATATATCTTCCAAAACTTTGATAACAAACAAAATACTTGATTGTATTTTGTAGACGAGATTGTATAGAGATGGATAGGCTTATGAGGCAACTTAAAGGTGAAGAGAAGTGTGAGTTTATGAGACTTGGGAAATGTTATATATATGGTTTGATAAGAGAAATAAGGTTTGATACAGAAAAGAATTGTAAATATAAGTAATGCTTGACACAGAACTGTTAAAATGTAATTCTCACATGTATTTTGAAAATAAATAAAATTTAAAAAAAAGAATTATTTTACAATATACATGTAAAGATAGAGCCACAAGCATAACTTTGTACATGCATACAAATGAGTAGCTTCCGAGGTAAGATGGACAAGCCTTGCAATAAGGTGGCTTCATTAACAATTTGAACACAGGTATGTTGTTTGAAGGCATCTTTTTCCATTGTTTTTGCACATCTTCAATGTTATGCTCTTTCTTCAATGGAAATGTAGGTAGTTTTGCCTAAATGTAGGCATTTAATAAAATCGAGTCAAAATAAACATGCACACACGCACACATTTTCAATTTACAAGCAGAAACATCTGGTTGACTATATGGGATTTAAACTAGGATGGGTTTTGAATCTGATTTGGTAGGAAATTCTTATGTTCTTAAATAAGCATTATGCAAACTTTTACATGTGACTTTATGCAAGTTTTGTATATGGAAAATTTATTTAATTCTTTAACTGTTTGATTTCATCCCTCAGAGAAAGAAAATGCTGTAGAGGTCAGAGATAAAATATTTCCAGTGGTTTCAAGAGCAAAAAAAATCCCAACTGTGGGGTTGGAAGAATTTGCAGCTACAGTAAGTTTGTCTCAAGAGAGAAATGAGTTGGCAAAAGCAGTTGAAACCAACTCTCAAATCTTGTGAAATATACTGTGATCATATAAGTAGCATGCTGAACAGCTCCATGGAGACCAAAGCTATAATTCTCGACAAGTAGGAGGTTATATTTCAAGCTTTTTGACTGCTCAACGAGATACCCTTCTAAAGATTGCTGGTTTTGTATCAAGCGTCATACTTTTTTGGCACACAGAATTGCCATCAAAATATGATTGTACTTTAAGTCTAAGCATGGGCATCATGTTTATAGTTACACTTAGAAATGTGCAAAATTATTTCCATTGGCCTTTGGTTGGAAGCTACCCTGACTATATTTTGCATGTATTTGTTTTTTACAATCAAACACAATTTGTTTTTTACACTCAAATACATGCTACAAGCTCCATTTTCTTTTCTTTTCTTTTATTGTGTTTAATATATTTTCCCTTTTTTCTATATGTTTTTACATATTCATATATAGCTATCAACACATTAAAAAAATCCCTCTGCAAATCATGTCATGGCTCAAGCAATTGCTTTACCACATGTCAAATGTCTTTTGTGGCTTAGAAGTATGGTTTTTCCAAAAAAGGCAACACGATCATGATTAAGAATGAATTTTGCAGATGGCAGCAATAGCTCAACTTTGGCCAATCTGGAAAAGCTAAGCAGAATTGAACTTGATTAGTTTTAATTAAAGACCACCAGGAAATATCAGAAATGTTAGTACAGTAATATTTTAATAAATCATGCAGGACTTTAATACAACTCATTAGAAAGAAGTGCTTTGAATAGTGTGCTTAGCTATGGGGAAAAACAGAGAAGTGAAAGTCAAACTAATGAAAACATATATAAAATTAATTTTTTAAGTAAAAATTATCAGGATCAAATCTTTTTCATATCTTGCCTTGGAAAAAGTATGCCGAAGTTTAGGCAACATAATCCAGTGTTTTCTTTTTAAAATAAAATTTAAAAGATACCCAAAACTTAAATATTTTGGGGGGGGGAAATTCTACATTTTTACAATTTTTACAATTGATGATTCAATCCACAAGATTTCCAACTATTGTTGATTATCAACTAATTGACTTGAAACCAAAATGACTGGCTGCTTGTCCTCCTCTCCCCCACATATAAAATATTCATAAACATACATAGATA
Organism: Laticauda colubrina; assembly: GCA_015471245.1. NCBI lineage: Eukaryota > Metazoa > Chordata > Lepidosauria > Squamata > Elapidae > Laticauda > Laticauda colubrina. The sequence goes on from BLBF01013549.1 coordinate 10,650, forward strand.
TACATATATACGTATGTATGTATATGTATGTAAATATGTGTGTGTAATATTTTATTTATATCATTTATATATATAACATATACATATACATATACCTACATACATACATACATAAATACATACATACATACATATATATGTGCTGTTCAGCTACCTTCGGGTATTATCCCACGTCATTGGAGTTGTGCTTTTAAAGTTGAAGCAACGTTTCAGCAGAATCTCATCTGCCATCATCAGGCTTCTGTAC
>BLBF01013568.1:0-10906 GCA_015471245.1 Laticauda colubrina
GCTCCATCCGTTGTCATCACTCCAGAAATTGGTGAAAATTTGCATAAACAGAACAGAAAAGAACGAAAAAGAACGGATGTGGGTAGTATGTAGCGGGGATGTTAAACGGATGTTCATCGGAAGCCTACCAGATGAAAGCGTATGGAAGTGGATGACACATCCGAAGGGATTCCGGGGGAGAATTTCAAAGCGGATGCATAGCGGAAGGGGCGGGTGCATAGTGGATGAAGCGGATGCATCACGGACACCTATAGGAAACAAAGGGGATGCCACGCGGATGTATATCGGATGTAAAGCATCTACTGCGCATGCGGGGAGTATGAATTGTGTCAGCTACACGGATATAAAAGGATGAAGCACTCATGCAGTCAGCATACAGGGGAAAGACGTGCTGCCACATACATCTTGCAGGAACACCATGGTTCGTCAGTCAGGCAAGAAGAGGAACCCCGTACCTACTCGTTCCAGCCCTGGCAAGAAGGCCAGAACCAGCATCCCACCCCCTGGCACTGACTCTGAAGCTGCTACTGCTGCTATGGTGGACCAGCCCCAAAGCCCTCAAAGCCCTGCTGCTGAAGACCCTGCTGCTCAAGCCCCTGAAGGCCCTGCTGAAGGCCCTGTCAGAGGGAGGAAGATGTGAGGGAAGCCAAAGGGAGAGAGAAAATAGTACACCGTTTCCGAGGAGCATGAGGATGAGGTGCTGGAATGGCTGAGAGAGAATGTGTACCTCTGGAGAAAGGGCCGCAGACTGTATTGGGACACCAAGAAGAAGCAGGCAGCTTGGAGAGACAAGGCAGAGAGCCTGGGGTACACTGCAAAAGTACTCCTGGGATGGTGGAAGTACATGCACACCTGGTATGGCAAGATACACCTCAAGAAATCCGAGAAGGCTGCTGTCAAGCTCACTGACCAGGAGATGTACGTCATGGCCAAGTGCAGTTTCCTGGAGGGTGAGGTCCGCCACCAAGGAGAAGCCCCTCTGACACCCCTCTCCCTCAGACAGCCCACAGACAGCCAGTCCTCTTCCAGCCAGGAGCCAGCTACCCTGTCAAGGCAGGTGTCTTCAGAGGGCCCCACGGCAGAGACCCCCTTGACAGCTGCACTCCCCATGCCGGCAGACTTGGAGGATCCCGTGGAGGATGATGCCCTGCTGTCACAAATGGAGGAAGAAGCAGCAGCCAGCAGAAGCCAACCCCCCCCACCCCCAACTCCAGAGGATGCAGGCAGAGAGGCAGACTGGAGGGCCAGGACCACAGTGTGCTGTTGGAGATCAGGGACACAGTGAAGACCAGAACAGAACTTCTCTCTCAGATGGTCCACAGTGACATACCATTCTCGGGCCAGAAGCCCTTCATCACCTATATGAGCCAGACCCTCAGGGACTGCCCGAGGCCCGGTAGCAGGTGATGAAGCAGAAGATCACAGCACTTCTGCACAACCCTCAAGGCCCAGCTGAAGCTGCTCCTACCCAGTCCAGGTCTGCTCCTCCACCCCAGGTGATGTCACAGCCCTTCCACGGCTTTCAACAGCCTTTCACCTACCAAGGCTATGACTACCAGGACTTCCCACAGCAGAAACAGAACTTCCCAGTCCAGACCCAGGCTCTTCACATGCCACAGATGCCACTCCTCACCCAGCTGCAGACCAGACAGCCCCACTACACTCCTCCTTCCTCTACGCCACAGCCAAGCCCATCAACGGACAATCTGTCATCAGTATTGGGCCTGACATCTCAAGTCCTTGATGAAGGGCCTCTCAACCTCACAGGACTGAGTCAGTTCTTGGATAGCTTCCTGAAAACACCATCCCCTGTTGTACACTCGGGCCTAAGCACCCCAATGGTGCCTCAGACCAGCACTCAAGCCACAGCCACCTCCACAGTCCCTGCCCACTCAACAGCTGAGACCAGGGACATGACTCAGAGTGACTGAGAATAGTGTCAAAGACTGAGTTGTACAGTTTACTTGGTTCATTTTGCTTATTTAATAAAGTCATAAAGTTAAGAAAGTTAATAAAGGTTATCTTTGTTTAAGACACTTGGTTCATTTTTTTTACTTAATAAAGTGTTGGTGAAAACTTTGAAAAAATGGTTAAGCCTTTGCATGCTTGTGGGATAGGTAAGGATAGTTGTGGGATAGATGAGGATAGTTGTGGGATAGATAAGGATATTTGTGCGATAGATAAACCTCCAGTGCAAGCATAGTGCGACTGTATGGTCCACCATCCCAGCTGCCACACATATGGACCTTTTTTATCAATAACAATTTATTCATTGATCAACACATTTTAAAATAAACAAAGCTCTTTATTAATGCCCTATTCATTGTAGGACCACTCAACAAACATGGCACAATCTCATCAGTGTTATGGAAAAGTCTCAAGGAAGCATCCATTAAGCATCTACCATCCTGTCTTGCCACTCCACTGCTCCAGCTGGGGTGTTGCACCAGTGTTGGTGGTGCACCACTGCACCAGTTGCGCTGCTTCTTCTCTTCACGTGAAGATCTGTTGGGGCCTTGTACATCCACAGTGTCTATCAGGTTTCGTCCTTGCCTCCATTCACCAGGCTCCATGTCCCCATTCCCTTGTTGACAGTCGACAAGTCTGTTCTGCAACACTGGGTAGCGGGTGCGCATGAGATTGTGCAGGATGCTGCAAGCTTCCATGATCCTCCTCACGGTCTGTGGTCGATGCTGCATGGTGGTGAGAAGTACCTGGAACCTCTTGGCCAGGATGCCAAAGGCATTCTCCACCACCCGCCTTGCCCTGGACATCCTGTAGTTGAAGATCCTCTCTTCACGGGTGAGGTATCTTGAAGTGTACGGCTTCATGAGGTAGGTTCTGAGGGAGAAGGTGTCATCACCAACGATGAAGTAGGGCACATCTTGTGTGTCATTGAGTAGGGGGTCTGGATCTGGAAAACTCATGATGAGGTTGCGCTCCAGCCCATCCTTGAGGTCACTTGCATTGTATACCTGGCCATCTGATGCTGACCTGTTGCCTGAAGCATCGATGTAGATGAACTTATAGCCAGCATCAACCATGGCAACGAGGATGATACTGAAGAAGCCCTCGTAGTTGTAATAAGTGGACCCTGAGTTGGCTGGAGCTTTGCAGGCCACATGCTTCCTATCTATGGGTCCAACAGTGTGGGGAAAGTTCCACTTCTGATACCACTCTTCTGCAAGTTTTCTCCAGCCTTGTTCAGTGGTGGGGCACTTGAGGAGCTCCTCCACGTATTCTTCAATGATGGCCTGCACCACTTCTCTGACCACTTTGCTGATGCTGTTGTGTGGCACCCTCCATGCATACTGCATGTTTCTGTATGTGGTTCCAGAGGCCAGGTGCCGCAGAGTCAGTGCCACCTTCAGTCCAGGGTCCAGGTTGGGACAGAAGTTGGTGCTTGGCTTGGTCAACCTGGGTCTCAGACGCTCTACAAGTTCATCAAACATGGCTGGTGGCATCCTCATGAAGTGATGGAATGCACGAGGGTCTTCATTCCTCAGCTCCACCATCAACTGGTCATACAGTCCAAACTCCATTCTTTTCATGATCCATCCTCGGACCTGCACAGTACCTGGACGTCTCTTTCTTATCCTTCTGTATAAAAGTTGAAACAGTCTGAACAGGTTTTGGTTCTGGTGATGAATGAGTGCAGCTATCATATGGACTGTGTCATCATCCATGGTGGAGAACAATTGATGATATTGAAGACTAAGACCAAGGGTGAAGAGATCTCTACACCACAGCTGCTGGACTCATGCTGAGATCCAGATGATTTTCTCCCCCTTTTTATATGAAATATCGTTGGTCCACTTGGTGTCCTTCTACATACTCTGGACATACTGCAGACATCCTAAATATATGAGATACATCCCAGATACAAACGTTTTGTCCATTTTTAATCCTTTATATATGAGATGCATATGCTTGCATTCTTTCTATTTCCATGCTACTAACGCTGTGTGGACGTTCCGTGTACCTTTTGTTTCCTCCCTCTTTCTGTTTTCAGCTGCAGCAGATGTGAGTTGAGGGGATGGCCAGAGGATGCAGAGAGGATACAGCGGACGTTTAATGGATGATAACGAACATAAAACATTTGTTGCCCATATATGTCACTGATGTACATCGTACGCAACGGATAGTTCATCCATTCACAAAGTTTTGTGCAGCTGAAAACTTCTTGCGCGGATGAAATCACAGTGGACAGATGCTCAATGGATAGAGCATATGAAACACGTATGCAATGAGTACACAATGGTTGCATAGCATTTTCCAATGGATGGCAAGCTTTTTTTAACGTTTTACGTCCTCTTTGCATCCATAAGTGCAGTATTTTTTAGCATCCGCGCAAGTCCACCACATATGGTAATATGAGCCAGGTGTCTGATGACATTTGCAACATTTCTCTGATTTATTCTTGAACATTCTTGCTATTCTTGTCAGGGGAAAATGCTACCTGTAAAACATTTTGTACAAATTTTCTTTAAATGCTGTTAACATTGTCATTTTATAATTTTGAAACCACAGTTTTTGCCATTTCTCCAAATCAATCCCAGCTCATCTTCTAAAGCTTCCATGGTTTGCCTTTTCCTGATGTTCCTTTCCCTTGTATTGTCTATTATCAAGCCTCTAGCATATGCCTTCATTGTGTCCCATACATTCTGGGTTGAAGTTTCTTCTTTCTTATTTTCTTTTCAAGAAAAAAGTCCATTCTTTCTCCATCCGCTGTATAAAGTCCTTTTCCTTTAAAATAGTATTATTTAACATCCATCTCGATCTTCTTTTTTGTCCTTTCCATTTAATTGTCACTAGATTGTGGTCTGCCCAAGTACTTGTTTCAATATTTATTTCTTGAATATTAGATATTAGTTCTGTTGAAATCCAAATCATATCTATTCTGGACCGTAATAAATGTGTCTCTGAGTAAAAAGTGTATTGTTTGGTTTTAGCATTTCTTTCTCTCCATATATCTTTAAAATTCATTTCATCTATCATTTTAAAAAAGGATTTGGGGAGAGTCTCTCGATTTTGCTTTGCTGTTGTTTCTGTATAGTCCAATTTATTGTCTACAATTCCATTGAAATCTCCCATCATAACTATATTAACATAGTCCAGTTCAATTATTTTCATGTGTAATTTTTTGTAAAATTCTTCTTGTTTATCATTCGGAGCATAAATTGCAATCAAGAGTATTTTCGTATTATTGTCCATTATTTCTACCATTAATACTCTTCCATCTTCATCAGTATGAATCAGTTTTGCTAAGATGGTCTCTTTAACATATAAAACCACTCCTCTTTTCTTTGACATTGAGTCAAAGAAGTAAATATTTTTCCTAATTTTGGCTGTATCAGCAATTGTTCACATTGTTTTTAATATGTACTTCTTGTAGGCAAATTATATCAAATTTTAGCTTCTCTAATTTGTGAAAGATTTTCTTTCTTTTAAGAGCTGAATTAACTCCATTTTATATTCATTGTAATCAGTTTTTTCTGTTCCATAATTATGCTTTGTAATTCGGTTTGGCAGCTCTGGTAGATCTTGGTTCATGTTGTTCTTTAATTTCTACCTGTCCACCTACTGCGCCTTCTTCTTTTTCAGTCTCCATTTGTTCGTCTTGGAATTCAATTAGTAAAATCTCTTTTTCTGCCTCCTTGTCTCTCCTTCCAAAAAATTCTGTGTAAAATAATTCTGCTTTCTCAATTGAGTAAATTCTATGTCTCTGTTCTTGCCATGTAAACATTAACCCTTCTGGAATTAGCCATCTATAATTCACATCTTTTTTCAATAACATTTCAGTCAAAAATTGGTATTGTCTTCTCATCTCTCTCTCACTCTTCTGGGTATTTGTTTTAAGACCACAATCTCCTTGCCTTTGTATTTCAACGCTTTCTCTCTTGCCACTTGTAATATTTGTGTTTTTATGGTTTTTTTTTTTTTTTTGTAAATCTAATATGAACTTCTCCTGGTAGGTTATTTCTCATTGCATATCTTGTAAAAACTCAGTATACCTCATCTACTCCATCCTCTTCTCTTCTGTTATTTACAAAGCTTCAGCCAATAGTTCTATCATTATCTCAGCTTGGTTTTGTCCTTTTTTTGGGAATTGAGATGAAATTCTGATCTGTCCATCTCCCATTTCAGCATCCCACTTTTATCTTGTTCAACCACTGTTAATCTGCTATCAATATCTCCAATCTTCTTGTCTCTTTGTTTATCTTCTTCTTCAATATTTTGGAATCTCTCATCATACTTCACCATCATTTGTTGAATATTCTCCACTTTTTCATCAGTTTTCCCTATTCTTTGTTCAATATTCTCTGTTCTTTGCTCAATGTTCTCTATTCTCTTTTCAGTGGTATCTGATTTTGTTTTAAGGTCTTGGATTCCATGCATAATCATCTGTAGGGTCACTTTTTCTTGATCTTTGTCTTGCTTTAACATTGTCTGAAAGAGGCAAAATATATATGTAGAGAATGGGCTTTGTTGAGGGATACAGGAAGACCAATGTGGTAAATAAAGGTACTAGAAAAGAAAAAAAAAGAAAAGAAAAATGAAAGAAAAGGACAATATGTAAAATAGGATCACATGGGATTTTTAAAATTCTTTCTTTCTGTTTCTCTTTCCCTGTCTTCTATGCAACAACATGGTTTGTTTCTTAAGATTTCTGCCTTTCCCAATTTAACTGAGAGATTTGTTGTGGGAATGATCAGTGTGAGTGTAAACCTCAGAGTTTTGTTTACCTCCACACCACCCTGAGATCAATTGGCCACGGAGGAAGGAGATGAACCAGCAAAAAAAAAACCTCCAAAAGCCATGGAAAAGACTGCAAGGTCCAGAATGGATGCATGACCTCCCTCCCACTTCTCCCAGAGATCATACAAAAGCATGACTAATGGCATCATTGTCCCTTATCAGGCTTGAAACTGGATGGATGGATGGAGTCTAGATAATCCACTTAATCCAGGATCCTCTCAAGGTGCAGCATTGCAAATTTCTCAATTAAATTCTCTTAAAAGAGGAGGTGGGAGACTGGGTGAAATAATCAGCATGGTGAGGTCCAGCAAAGGTTTCTTGAGGAGAGGGAATAACAAAACTCTTTAAAGGATGCTGGGAAGACCTTCTTCCCTCACGGATGAACTAACCATCATTAGGATACACTCACATATCCCCTTCCAGGTAGCCTTGACCAGCCAAGGGGGGCATGGATATAGTTCACAGGGGGTCACAACTACATCCCAAGGACGCTGTTGACTTCCTGGGAATCAACTGGATCAAACTGTTCCCAGATAACTGGCTAAGTCCTTTCCCCAGTCTTCATAGTATTTAAACCATGCTTGGCTTCCAATTGGGAACAGATCCAAGCAATTTTATCAATCTGATAAACAAAGAATTCCTCTGTGAGGCCTGAATGTGGACCTAACCCAGAAGGTGCTGGATAATCTTTAAAAAGGCCATGGTGTGTCACAGTGTTATAAGAAGTACAATAAGAATGGAGAAATATTGACATTTTGTGCCTTGTACTGCCATGAGGTAGGCATTGATAGAAGCTCTAGTTCAGATATTTCAAACACAACAGGTGGCCTGTCCCACCCCAGTGCATGCACAGGAAATGGTGAGCGAAGGAGGGTCAAGTAGTAACAGCACACTAGTAACAATCCCAACTGGTCCTGTGAATGAATCTTCAGGAAAAGAGTTTCAGACCTGGCAATTTGGGGAGCAGCACCCCAGAAGACCAAAAGGGACACCCGGATGACAATTACTACCCTTTGGCTACAACAACAGAAATTTGCAAGTCTTGTAAAAAAAAATGCAGTTAATACCTGAGATTCTTACTCAAATTCTATTTCTGTCTTGTGCCACCAAACCCAAATAGCATTCCTATTATCTGACCAAACTGGGGCATGAGCCAAAAATCCAACTTGTGCACAGGATTCATTTTCATGCAGGTCAACTACCCAACTTCCACTATGTCTCCATCTGCTCTGTGAATTACAAGAAGAGACACAAACTTGTTCTCTATTCTGCTTCATGAAGAGAAGCTGTTGCCAAGGGTATAGAGCAATGGCTCTTCCTTGCAATTACCAAAAAAAGAGGCATTCTTCATGTATCCCCTGTGGATTTCTGAGCACAAAGATCTTCCAGGATAAAACCTGCTCTAAATAATGGATCTGAGTTCTCCAGCTGGGGGGCAGAAGATGAGAAATTAGCTCCTGTTGCAAAGAGCTCCCTCCTGGGTTTGAAGAGACTCGTGTGCCTTTGTTTCCTCTATGGTCATAGCCCAAACACAAGAAGAAAAAGCATCATTCCTATAAATTTGTCATGGTGCCATCCAGATGGCACAGGTGGTATCTGATATGCTAAAGCTCCAGTGAGATTTCAGGAGCAACCATCAAATCAGTTTCTGCATAAACCTTGATTTCTGTCCTAGGAGGGAAGGTGATGAGGATGAATGGGCAGGAGTCATGCTACTGCTCATGCTGATGCTCTTCTGGCTCCAGGCTCCAGCTACAGCAAAGAGGCTCCAAACAATTTGTGTGTTCAGGGATTATGTCCACTTAAGGAAAAGCAGCTATAGTCCTGGTGATCTCATTATTGGCGGGAATTTTCCCCTGTGAACCACTGTAAAGTCTCCTGTCCTTGATTTTAATTCATTGATTCATCATCAACATGATACATAAGTTTCAGCTGGAGGGGAAACATGCACTTAATTGTTTTAAAATCGGGGACTTTTTTCAAAAATACTTCTAGTGAAGAAGTCAAATTATAATAAAGCCTGTGTCACACTGCAAAAACGTATGCAAAGAGGAAGCAAAATGGAAAAAAAATCTTGCCATCCATTGCAAAACGTGATGTACTCACTGCCTCTGTTTGGCTTCCTCTCAATCCGTCCAGCATCCGTTTATTGACGTTTCATCCGCTTTCATCTGCCTAAAACTTTTGCGCAGAAAATGTATCCAATTCGTCCGTTCTGCATCCATTCTGCATCCGCTACGCATCCGTTCTGCATCCGTTACGCATCCACTATATCAGCTAGTCATCCACTGCGCATCCGTGCAACTCGCATCTGCCCGGACGCAGGGAGGAAGCAGAACGGACGTGGAAAGGATGCAGAACGGATGCAGAACGTTCTCAGAGGGGACCTATCTCGAATATTAAGGATGCCTAGAGGATGCCTAGAGGATGCCTAGAGGATACAAAGGGACACCTATAATGCCTATAAAAAGGGGGAGCAACTTGCCTGCTTTGCACTTTCAGCCCAGCAGCCCAGCAGTGCAGACCTCTGCAGCCTTCATCTTCCTCTTCCACAGCATCCAGTCATCTCCAGCATGGATTGCGACAAAATCCTTTTGGCAGCCAACATCCTTCTGCATCACTGCGAAACCATCAACAGTCTCTGTGAACTCTACTATGGCAAGAAAAGGAGGCACCCAAAAAAAGTCTGGGTCCAAAGATGGTTAGCCAGAAGAGCACAGTACCAACTTTACAACAAGCTGATGGTGGAGCTCAGGAGTGAAGACACTCGGGCATTCCAGAACTTCATGAATATGCCTCCAGCCATGTTTGACGAACTTCTGCAGCGCCTGACACCCAGGCTGAGCAAGACAAAAACCAACTTCCCGCCCAGCCTGGAACCTGGGCTCAGAGTGGCACTCACTCTGCACCACCTGGCCTCAGAGACCCCCTACAGGAGCATGCAGTATGGCTGGAGGGTGCCACCCAGCACCATCAGCATTGTGGTCAGAGAAGTGGTGTGGGCCATCCTCGAAGAATACAAGGAGGAGCTCCTCCAGTGCCCCACCACTGAAGAAGGATGGAAGAAACTTGCAGAGCAGTGGTATCAGAAGTGGAACTTACCCCACACCATTGGAGCCATCGATGGCAAGCACGTGGCCTGCAAGGTTCCAGCCAACTCGGGGTCCACTTATTTCAACTACAAGGGCTTCTTCAGCATCATCCTCTTCGCCATGGTCGATGCTGACTACAAGTTCATGTACATCAATGTTTCAGGCAATGGCTCATCTTCCGATGCCCAGGTATACAACGACAGTCACCTCAAGGAGGGGCTGGAAAGCAACCTCATGGTGGGCTTCCCAGACCCAGAACCCCTGCCCAACGACACGCAAGATGTGCCCTACTTCATCGTGGGGAATGACGCCTTCTCCCTCTCAACCTACCTCATGAAGCCCTACACCTCCAAATACCTCACCCATGAAGAGAGGATCTTCAACTACAGGCTGTCCAGGGCAAGGCGGGTGGTGGAGAATGCCTTTGGCATCCTGGCCGACAGGTTCCAGGTACTTCTCACCACCATGCAGCATCGCCCACAGAGCATGAGGAGGATCGTGGAAGTTTGCTGCATCCTGCACAATCTCATGCGCACCCGCTACCCAGTCTTGCAGAACAGGCTCGTGGACCTCCAGCAAGGCAATGGGGACATGGAGCCTGGGGAATGGAGGCAAGGGCAAAATCTGATCGACACTCAGGATGTGCAAGGCCCCAATAGAGCCTCACGTGAGGCAAAGAAGCAGCGCAACCTTCTGAAAGACTGGTGCAACTCCCCAGCTGGAGCGGTGGAGTGGCAAGACAGGATGGTAGATGCTTAATGGATGCTTCCTTCAGCCTGTCTCATCACACGGATGAGTTTGGGCCATGTATGTTTGGTTGGCCTACAATGAACAGGGCGTTTAATAAAGAGTTGTGTTTATGTTGACATGTGTGGATCAATGCTTACATTGTAATTGATAAGGGCCATAGGGTTGGCAGCTGGGAGGGTGGACCATACAGACCCACTATGCTTGCACTGGAGATTTATCTATCCCACAGCTATCTTAACCCATCCCAAAGGTATCCCTGCCCATCCCACAGCTATCTTAACCCAAAGGTATCCCTGCCCATCCCA
>BLBF01013569.1:0-12139 GCA_015471245.1 Laticauda colubrina
TTTGCAGTGGCTCTGGCGACATCATTCGCAGATATGGGTAGATCGGGGCAAGTCTCTATTTGCAATGCTGTCATCGTTGGTGCTGGGTCTTCCTCTGTTGATGGCAATGGTGCTCTGCTCAAAGCGTCTGCATGGGAAATTTGTTTCCCTGGGCAATGTGTCAGAGTATAGGAATAGGCGGCTAGGAACTCTGACCATCTAGTCATTCGTGGGGACAGAATATTCAGTGTGGGCTTGTTTCCCACCAAAATTCCTAGTAGCGGTTTGTGGTCTGTTACGATTTGAAAAGTTCTTCCATATAGGTACTTGTGGAATCGTTTTACTCCAGCGACAATTGCTAGAGCTTCTCTGTACAACTGACTGTAATTACGCTTGGTTTTGGACAGGGTCTTTGAATAGTATGCGACGGGTGCCTCTCTCCCATCAGGCAATTGGTGGCTCAGTATGGCATCGACTCCGAATGGTGAGGCATTGCAGGTCACCATCAATGGCAGTGTGTTGCTAAACTGGATAAGAATGGTGTTTGATGTTAATAAGTCTTTTATTCCTTGGAAAGCTTTTTTTTCTCTAAGCCCCCATGTCCAAATTGTTTTCTTGTCCAGTAATCAATGCAATGGTTCTGCTATTGTGGCTTTTTGGGGTAGGAACACATTATAAAAGTTTATCAGTCCCAAAAATGCCTGTAGCTCAGTTTTATTCTTTGGTTCTGGTGCGTCTTTAATAGCTTTGACTTTTTTTCGGTGGGGTGTATGCCCTCTCCATCAATTAAATATCCTAAAAACTCGATGCAATCAGTCATTAGGCAGCACTTTTCTTTCTTTACTTTAAGGCCAGATTCTCTGAATTTATTTAGGACCTCTTTGAGTCTTTTTTTTAGCTGTGTTGCATCTTTGGCTGAGATTAGGACGTCATCGAAGTATGGCACGACCCCTTTTATGCCCTTTAACAGGCATTCCATGAGGCTCTGGAAAACGCCTGGGGCTACGCTTACTCCAAATTGGAGTCTGTTACATTTGAATGCCCCTTTGTGAGTCACTATTGTTTGTGCTTCCGCCGCTAAGGGCTCTACTGGGAGCTGTTGGTACGCCTGTGCCAGGTCTAGTTTGGTGAAAACTTTTCCTCCCCCAAGAGAGTGCAGTATGTGTTGCACAACTGGCACCGGGTACGTGCTCTGTTGCAACGCGTGGTTCAGGGTAGCCTTGTAGTCGCCACAGATTCGAACCGACCCATCTGGCTTAATTGGTGTCACAATTGGTGTTTCCCATCTAGCATGGTCGACCGGTTCTAAAACCCCTTAATCTATTAATTTATTTAGTTGTTCCTCTATTTTTTCTTTTAACGCAAAAGGAACCCGTCTGGCCTTTAGTCTTTTAGGGGTTATTTGTGGGTTTAGATTAAACAAAATGGGGGATCCCCGATACCTGCCTAGGGAGCCGTCAAAGATGTCCTGGAATTCTTGGATCAGGTCTTCTTCCCAGTCAGTTGCGGCCACCCAGTCTACTCCGGTCATCCCGATGCCCAATGGTGCGAACCATTCAATACCCAGGAGACTTGGTCGATCTCGGTTGACTATCATCAATGGTAGTACTGCGACATGTTGCCTGTAAGCGATTCAAAAATTTCCTAGGCCGATTACAGGAATTCGGTTTCCCTGATAATCTTTGAGGGTTAGTTTTTGTCTCTGGAGTTCCTTAATTTTGATGTCTGGAATTAGTTTTTTGAGGGTGTCCCATGACACCATGGATAGGAACGATCCAGAATCAACTTCCATCTCGCAGGGGCTGTCTTCTATTTTTACAACTATTTTTACTTTCTTCCCGCTTTCCGTCTGAGCGCTTCCGATAGTGAAAGTTTGGTATGCTTTCTCCCGGTTAGTGGCTTGCCTGTTTCGCTGACACTTTCTCTTGGAGAGTCTTGGCTCAGGCTTTGCTGGGGAGTCGTTTCGTCTCTTTGGGCTGTAATTCTTTTTGTTTCTGCAGACTTTCTCGATATGCCCCCTCTTCTTGCATGCTCTGCAAATGGCATTGAGGAATCTGCAATCGGCTCGGGGATGGTTTCCCCCGCAGCCAGCACATTCCCGCCAATTTCTATTTTTGTGCCCTTTCTTGTTAGCGTATAGGCGGTGGATTTCGTCGCCTTCCTCCCCGGATTCTGACGTTTCCTCGATGTCATCGTAATGAGTGGTTGTGGGAGGTTGTTTTTTTCCTCTGGCCGGACTATTTTCATCGTTGCTTGCATTCATTTGTTTCATCTTATCTGCCGATTTTTTGGCGGCTTCAGCAGCCGAGGCTTCTGCAATAGCTTCGGCTACTGATATGTTGGGTTTGTTCAGTAGCTTGCTCTGTATGGTTGAGTCTCTTAACCCCAATATCACTTGATCCCACATGGCTTCATCTAAGTTAAGAAACTCGCACGGTCCCCCTATTTGGCGTAGTGCGGCGACAAAATCAGTGATGGTTTCACCTTCTTTCTGGTCTCTCTGATAAAACTCATGCCGCTTTATTAGGTTTGACACCACTGGTGCATACTGGGCCTTTAATGTTCTTTGGAGCTCGGTCCATGTCATTTGTTTGACATCTCGGGGCTTTGCCAAAGCCTTGGCCATTTTAAAAATTGCGGGCCCACAGTGTGTCAAGAAGACAGCTCTTTTTCGTTGGTCTGAGATTTCCTCCATCTCATTGCTCTCTAGGTACATCTGGAAACGGTCTACGTAAGATTCCCAATCTTCTTCATTGGGGTTGAAGGGTGCGGGCGGTGCACCATGTTTCCAGCCATTGCTCTTGTCTGGTTTGTCTGTCACTGCGTGCTCTGTCTTGCGTTTAGGACGAACCCACCTTCCTCGCCAGTGTTCCTTCCGGAAAAACACAAGGTAGACCGGGTTCCAACAACAAAGTCTTTATTTCAAGTACAGTTGCAAAAACGGAACATTGGCTCAAGCCGCGACAGCCCTTTTATACTTTTCTGTTTTCCGGCTTGTAGCCAATGACACTCATTTGATATTGCCGCCTTTTTGCGGCTTCGGGGATTGGTTCTTTTTGAACCTATCCCCATTTGTTTTTAGTAACCAATCAGAATGAGTTATTTGGAGTCTACTATTTTTATACAGAACAAAGATGACTGTATTAGAGCAGTGATCCCAACCTTTTGGGGACCAGGGACCAGTTCCGTGGAGAGAGTTTTTTCTCGGAAAAGAGGGGCCGTGGTTTTGCATGCTGCCTGCATCCTGTGGATAGGGCTTTGCTTGTTCGCCAGGCCTGGTTTCTGGCATGCTGTGGCCCAGTGCTGGTTCACAGACTGGGAGTTAGGGACTTTGTATTAGAGTATCTTTATTATACATAATTCTGTTTTATCTTCTTTATGTAGAATGTGATAGGTTTGCAGAGACTAGCCAAATTAATTCAGGTGCCCATTGTGAAGCTATGCAAATAAAGCTTCACTCCATTCTGAGTCACTTCTTTTTTTTCCCAATTAAATGTTTATTAAACATAACAATTGAAAAACATTGAATGTGGTGGAGTTGTTTTGACATAAGTTTTGGTCATCATTCTAGTGAAATATAATAGAATATAGATCTTATATACATTTATACATATATACACATACCTACATTTATTCATCCTTATTTACATCTTCCAATACTCTTCGTATTATTTAAGTCTCATGATCACATATGTCCTCTCAACAATTCTTTTCAATCTTGAACCCTTCCTTCTGTCCCCACCATGAGTCACTTCTTATACAGTTCCAGTTGATTCAATATCCTGGCTTGGATAACTGTTCTTTCCTAGGAAAAATACAAAATAGGATACAAAATAGGTCATGCCAGAATATAAAACACATTAAACTTAATGGGTTACCAGAATACCAAATTATTCTTTTGAAGATTCCTGAAAGCGAATGCAAAACTAATATAAGAGCAAAATTTGGAGAAACAGAATGGTTCAAAATAGGGAAAGAATTGAGGCAAGAGATGCTTATTGTCCCCATATATGCTCTTCATATATTATGAAGAGTTAATATATGATAAGATTGACAAATTTGGAACAGATGATAGCTGGAATCCAAACCGGAGATCAAAATATTAACAATCTGAGATGTGCAGATAACACCATTTTGTTATCGGAAAGTAATTAAGATTCTGAGGCCCTTATCATGAAAGTAGAAATGGGAAAATTCAGGGTTAATGTTAAATATTATGGAGACAAAGGTAATCTCGGACAGCGTGCTAAGAAATGAAGGTGATGGTATTGTAAAGGGATTAATCCAAAGCAGGAAAGCAATAACAGATTTACACAAAATTACGCAGGAGAAGAACATTTCAAATATAACAAATTGCCCCAATGCCCGGAAAACGTGGGGTTGCTTTTCCATACGTAGGATAAACAAGGTGTGGGTAAGCAATCTGTAGTTCCATGGCTCTGTGCTGTTTTCAAGCCTCCTTTTCAGCTTTTGTAACCCCCTCTGATTATGATTGGTGAGAATCAATGGAACAATTTTGTGTTGAAGTGGAAAACTGTTAAAACAATTCTATATAAAACCTAAACAGATATAAGAATGAAAAAGCAAAGAAGATTCTTCATGTTCTTCATATTCAGCCCAGAAATGCTACTTTGTGAAATTGTTCATATTCTCCACCCACTTTATGACTTTCTTCCTCTCAAAATTCTAAAATGAGGGCTTTGCCCATCAAAATGCTACTTCACACTTAAACTATGCATTTCAGATCTGATCCCTCCCCCCCCCAACACCATGTAATGCTCCAGTTATGTTCCATACCCACCAAAGCCACTGGAGACCCATTTAAAAAATGTGCAGCCCCTTTCCAGTAAAAAGCTGACTTACTGTGTCATTGGTTAAAAAGGTTACACTTCTTCATATTTCATTTATTTTAATTTATAGTCAATCTTCTCTTAATCCTGATGGATTCCACATGGTCTGTGATAATAGAGAATGCCACTAGAAAATCCCTACTGTAGAATACTTATAGAAATGAAATTGAAAGGCAACAAAACTCACAAAATAGAAGCAATTCAGAAAACCCCTTTAAAATAAAATTGAAAATGCTGTACCGTGGCATGGAAGAGATTAGTCAAGGCAGCATCTGTTGACATTTATTGGTTTATTTTGGATTGTTTTTCTCTTTCAAAATAAGGTTTATGTACACTTCCTCTAAATTGCATCTTCTTCTGTAACAACATGGCATGCATTATCTTTGGAGAATGGTGGGCTTCAGATGCATTCATGAAGGAACCAGCTTTCTCCTTGGTGCATCCGCATGTTGCACTCACCACCCAATGTGGTCAGATTAGCACCAGCTTTGCATTTTCCTTGTCCTTACATGAAAACATCCCTTTTGGCCCAAATATTTGCAATAGAATTTCATTCCTTGATTCGATGACTAGATATCTGGAATACTGTACCTGACTCTGTAGTTTCTTCCCCAAACCCAAAAACTTTAACCTTAGACTGTCTACTATTGACCTCACCCCTTTCTTAAGAGGTGTGTAGGGGACGAGCATAAATGCATCAACATGCCTACCATCCCTGTCCTATTGTTTCTTTTTATTTTTCTTATATATATCCATTTCATATATTCATAACTATGTTTATATTTATACCTGTTATCTTATAATTGCATGACAAAATAAATAAATAAATTAATAAAAAACACTATTTGCTTTTTTATTCTGTATTTTGATAATACTACTTAACTCCCTGATTTCCTTTGGGGATAATAAGCAATCAATATGATTTCTTTTTTAAAAAAAGTAAAATAAAAAATAAATGAAATAGGCAGGAATACTTGCAAGGGGATTGACAGGGTAATAAGGGTAATGTAATAACCTGTGTGTCATTTTTTCCATAGTTCCTGTCGAAAGTATAAAACTGAGTACCTGGATTCTAAGTTCTTCTGGTTGGGGCCCCTCCAGAGAGTCACATGAACAAATTTAGGATGCTTGGTAACCAAGGTATACTTTTAAAGCTTGGTCATGTGATTCTGTTTATTATGGCCTTGCCAAAACCTGGCATTTACTTCCAATTTATCTTTTAGGAAGAACTGCACCCATAGTGATTCATTATTTGACTCAATGAATGTGATATTTGCTTAATGACTGCCACAAAAAATGTCATAAAATGGAGTTGGTCATGTGACTGACCCATTTTATGCCCACCATAACTTATGACTGTAACGGTTAGCTCCATAAAAGTCAAGTCATTGTGATGACATGAAGTCCCATTGATTTTATTAGCTCTACAACTCCAACCATTGCATCACATGTAAGACCTCTGGTGGCATAGTGGTTAGAATGCAGCATTGCCGGCAAACTCTGCTCACAGCCTTGAGTTCAATGCTGATGGGGCTCAAGGTTGACCCAGCCTTCCATCCTTCTGAGGTCAGTAAAATGAGGATCCAGATTGTTGGGAGCAATATGTAAATAATGTTGCTGCATTATAAATCATCCAGAGAGTGCTGTAAAGTGCTACATAATCCTAAAATGCAAAAATGCTATTGCTTCTACCACATGGCAGCCCTGGAGATATTCATACATATATGAATGGTGTGAGACCTCCTCTTTTGCCTGAAGATAAATGGTTTTGATCAGCGTGTGCTCCCTGTTCTAACATTATGCCAGAGGTATATGGACACTAACTTCACAATCAATACAAAAGCTACAAGTGGTTCAAAAAGTCATGCTTGGCATACATGCTTCACATCACAAGACAAAGACCTGCACATGGATTAGAGAACCAAGAAAATTATACAATGCCATCAAGAGACTAAAAGAATTGAAATGGAAATGGGCTGGTCACATAGCAAGAAGGACTAATGGCAGGTGGACAAAGGCAGTCACAGAATGGATCTCACTTGATAAAAGGTGTTCACAAAAGAGGCCTAAAAAAAGACGGAGTGACAATATCAGCACTTATTGCAGGCCCAGCTAGCAAAAGAAAACTCAAGACTGTATTGGTTAAGCCCATGTCCCACTGCACCAACGGATGCAAAGAGGATGTAAAACGGACAAAAAAGCTGTTTTGCCATCTGTTTGAAAATGCGATGCATCCGTTGTGTACTCACTGCGTACATGTTTCATATGCTCTATCCGTCAAAAATCCATCTACTGCTATTTCATCACCTCAAGGAGGAGCTGGAACGCAACCTCATCATGAGCTTCCCAGATCCAGACCCCCTGTCCAACGACACACAAGATGTGCCCTACTTCATTGTGGGTGATGACGCCTTCTCTCTCAGTACCCACCTCATGAAGCCCTACACTTCCAGATGCCTCACCCATGAAGAGAGGATCTTCAACTACAGGCTGTCCAGGACAAGACGGGTGGTGGAGAATGCCTTTGGCATCCTGGCTAACAGGTTCCAGGTACTTCTCACCGCCATGCAGCATCACCCAGGGACTGTGAGGAGCATCGTGGAAGCTTGCTGCACCCTGCACAATCTCATGCGCACCCGCTACCCAGTCTTGCAGAACAGGCTTGTGGACCGTCAACAAGGGAATGGGACATGGAGCCTGATGAATGGAGGCAAGGACGAAACCTGACAGACACTGTGGATGTACAAGGCCCCAACAGAGCTTCACATGAAGGGAAGAAGCAGTGCAACCTCCTGAAACACTGGTGCAAATCCCCAGCTGGAGCAGTGGAGTGGCAAGACAGGATGGTAGATGATTAATGGATGCTTCCTTGAGCCTGTCTCATAACACTGATGAGATTGTGCCATGTATGTTGAGTGGTCCTACAATGAATAGGGCATTAATAAAGAGCTTTGTTTATTTTGAAATGTGTTGATCAATGAATAAATTGTTATTGATAAAAAAGGGCCATATGTGTGGCAGCTGGGAGGGTGGAACATACAGTCCCACTATGCTTTCACTGGAGGTTCATCTATCCCACAGTTTTCCTTACCCATCCCACAACTATCCTTACCTATCCCACAACTATCCTTACCCATCCCACAACTATCTTTACCCATCCCACAACTATCTTTACCCATCCCATAGTTATCCTTACCCATCCCATAACTATCCTTACCTATCCCACAAGCATGCAAGGCTTAACCCTTTTTTCAAAGTTTTCACCAACACTTTATTAAGTAAATAAAATGAACCAAGTGTGTGAAGCAAAGATAACCTTTATTAACAACTGTCTTAAGTAAACTGTATGACTTTATTAATAAAGCAAAATGAACCAAGTAAAGTGTCTTTAAGCAAAGATAAAGTGAACAGGTAACAACTCAGTCTCTGGCACTATTCTCAGTCACTCTGAGGCATGTCCATGGTCTCAGCTGTCGAGTGGCCAGGGACTGTGGAGGTGGCTGTGGCTGGAGTGCTGGTCTGAGGCACCATTGGGGTGCCTGGCCCTGAGAGTACAACAGGAGATGGTGTATTCAGGAAGCTCTCAGAGAGCTGACTCAGCCCCGTGAGGTTGAGAGGCCCTTCCTCAAGGACCTGGGATGTCAGGCACAAGATTGATGACATATTTTCTGTTGAGGGGCTTAGCTGTAGGGTGGGGGAAGGAGGAGTGTAGTGGGGCTGTCTGGTCTGCAGCTGGGTGAGGTGAGGCGTCTGTGGCGTGCGATGTACCTGGGCCTGGACTGGGAAGGGCTGCCTCTGCTGTGGGAAGTCCTGGTACTCATAGCCTTGGTAGGTGAGGGGCTGTTGAAAGCCGTGGAAGGCCTGGGGTGGAGGAGCAGTCCTGGACTGGGTCGGAGCAGGTTCAGCTGGGCCTGGAGGGTGGTGCAGCAGTGCTGTGATCTTCTCCTTCATCACCTGGTACTGGGCCTCGGGCAGGTCCATGAGGGTCTGGGTCACATACGTGATGAAGGGCTTGCGGTTCAAGGATGGTATATCACTGTGGACCAGCTGAGAGAGAAGATCTGTGCTGGTCTTGATTGTGTCCCTGATCTCCAGCAGGACAGTGTGACTGTGGCCCTCCAGTCTGCCTCTCTGCCTGCTTTCTGTGGAGGTGGAGCTGGGGGTGGGGGTGGGTTGGTCTCTGGCTGCTGCTTCTTCTTGTTCCATTTGAGACAGGGGATCCTCCACGTCCTCTGGCATGGGGAGTGCAGCTGTCAGGATGGTCTCTGCTGTGGGGCCCTCCAAAGACACCTGCCAGGACACAGTAGCTGTCTCCTGGCTGGAAGAGGAGTGGCTCTCTGTGGGCTGTCTGAGGGAGAGGGTTGACAGAGGGGCTGCTACTCGGTGGCAGACCTTACCCTCCAGGAAGCTGCACTTGGCCATGATATACATCTCCCGGTCAATGAACTTGACAGCGGCCTGGCCAGATTTCTTCAGGTGCAGCTTGCCATACCAGGTGTGCATGTGCTTCCACCATCCCAGGAGTACATCTGAAGTGTAGCCCAGGCTCTCGGCCTTGTCTCTCCACGCTGCCTGCTTTCTCTTGGTGTCACGATAGAGCCTGTGGCCCTTTCTCCACAAGTACTCGTTCTCCCTCAGCCATTCCAGCACCTCCTCCTCATGGTCCTTGGAAATGGAGTACTGTTTTCTCTCTCCCTTCTCCTTGCCTTGCCTCTTCCTCCCTCTGGCAGGGGCTTCAGGTCTTCAGCAGCAGGGCTTTGAGGGCCTTGGGGCTGGTCCACCACAGCAGCAGCACCAATAGCAGCAGCACCAGCAGGAGAAGCACCACCACCACCAGCAGCAGCAGCAGCAGGAGAAGCACCAGCAGCACCAGCAGCACCAGCAGCACCAGCAGCACAAGCAGGAGAAGCACCAGCAGCACCAGCAGGAGAAGCACCAGCAGCAGCATCACCAGGAGCACCACCACCACCACCAGCAGCAGAAGCACCAGCAGCTTCAGAGTCAGCGCCAGGGGGTGGGATGGTGGTTCTGTCCTTCTTGCCAGGGCTGGCGGAGTAGGCACAGGCTTCCTCTTCTTCCCTGACTGACGAACCATGGTGTTCTTTCAAGATGTCTCTGGCAGCAGATCTTTCCTCTGAATGGTGACTGCTTGCGAGCTGTATCCTTTTATATCTGCAGAGCTGACGCAATTCATCCTCCCCGCATGCGCGGTGACCGCTTTGCATCCGCTATGCATCCGCTATGCATCCGCTACGCATCCGTTATGCATCCTATAGGCGTCCGTGATGCATCCGTGTCATCCGCTATGCATCTGCTCCTTCTGCTACGCGTCCGCTTCCCTATTCTCCCCCGGAAGCCCTGCGGATGTGTCATCTGCTTCCATCCACTTCCATCCACTAGGCTTCCTACGAACATCTGCTTACCATCCTCGCTATGTACTTCCCCCCGTCCGTTCCTTTCCATTGTTTTCTGTTCTGTTTATGCAAATTTGGGGCACTTTTGAGAGCGGATAACAACGGATGGAGCCACCCCGAAATTTTGCTCGTCCGCTGTGTCCTTTTGGCATACATTTTGCATCCGTCGGCCAGTGTGACCCAGCCTTTAGAAACAGCAGAAGAGGCCATATGAATTTAGAATAAACCACATACAGTACTTAGGATATGGAGAGAATGGAGAACTGATGGTCTTCTAAGTCAGGGGTCACTAACCTTTTCGACTTCAGGGACCACGAAACTCATATTTTTAAATTCTAAGGACCATTAATATGATTTTTTTAAAAAAGATAACATGTTTAATATAAAAATTTTATTTTTTATATAAAATATACATTTAATATTAGAAATTATATATATATATAATTTATATAAAATATACAAAATTATATATACATATAATTTATATAAAATATAAAATGTATATTAAATATATATATATTTGTTTGTTTTCTGAGGTTTTCATGGGTATTTGTATGTGGATCTTTGGTTATTCGGGTTTTCTCCCACGTAAAATTGGAAGTATCTAGGCAATGTTTCGATGAAGTCTCATCCATCATCTTCAGGCTTGTTTCTTCGACTCTGTGCTTCTCAGAGTAATGTGAGCTTGCAGCTGCTTCTTCCTTTTAACTGCTAGTGGGGGTGTGACTTGATTGGATGGGGGCTTGGCTGTGTTCTGATTGGGTGGGGGTGTGTTCTCATTGGTTGGGGGTTTGGCTGTGTTCTGATTGGTAGGTGGGTTGGCTGTGTTCTGATTGGCTGGGGGTGTGTTCTGTTCAGGTGGGGGCTTGGTTGTGCTCAGGTTAGTCTTAGTTGCTGGGGGATTTGAGCTGGTGAGCTGTGATCCTGTTGTTTGGCTTCTCGTTCGTGGTCGTGCCACATCTTCATGGTGGTTGTCAGTTTGCTTCTTGTATGGGTCAGAGGGGTTTGAAATGGGTAGTGGTGCAGCTGTGGTATGGACCACAGACCAGAAGCCGTACCGCAGCTGCACCACTACCCGCCTGATGACTGATGATGGCAGATGAGATTCTGCTGAAACGTTGCTACAACTTTAAAAGCACTACAATGACGTGGGATAATACCTGAAGGAAGCTGAACAGCACACATGTAAGTACCTGCAAAAATTTAAAAACACGCACACACACACACACACACACACACACGCACACACACACGCATATATATATATATATGCTGTTTAGCTTCCTTCGGGTATTATCCCACGTCATTGTAGTTCTGCTAAAGTTGTAGCAACGTTTCAGCAGAATCTCATCTGCCATCATCAGGCTTCTGTATGGATGTGTGTCTCACAGTTCCTGGTTTCAAATTCGAGGCTGGTCCATTCTGATTGTCTAGGAGCCTGGGTCTGTGTTCATTGGACTTGGAGTTTGATTGATTGGTGTTTCTGGTTTCTTCTGTCTGTTTTGTGGCTTTGTGTTTTGTGACAGAAGAAACCAGAAACACCAATCAATCAAACTCCAAGTCCAATGAACACAGACCCAGGCTCCTAGCCAATCAGAATGGACCAGCCTCGAATTTGAAACCAGGAACTGTGAGACACACATCCATACAGAAGCCTGATCATGGCAGATGAGATTCTGCTGAAACGTTGCTACAACTTTAACAGAACTACAATGACGTGGGATAATACCCGAAGGAAGCTGAACAGCACACATGTAAGTACCCGCGAAAGCCTAAAAAAACATATATATATATATATGTGTGTGTTTTCTTAGGCGTGGGATAATACCCGAAGGAAGCTAAACAGCACATTTATATATATATATATATATATATATATATATATATATATATATA
>BLBF01013570.1:0-10906 GCA_015471245.1 Laticauda colubrina
TATAATTCCAATAGTGGTTACAGATAACAATCATATTACACCTGCTACTATCCAAATCAATCTGAATAGATAACATGAGTCCTGATGTAGAAAGCAGCTTATCAAAAGACAGTATGCCAGCCAGACCCGCAAACCTGCATCTAGTCCATGCTAGCAGAGGTTAAAGGTGATATGCCTTGATCTACACTGAACAAACCCAGCTGGATTAGAACCATAGCTATATTAGTGAGAATCCTTAGTATTCAAGATGCCATTGATGAGGTGCACGCTCAAAACAAGCTATAGCTAAATGTATTATTAAAGCAAGGCTCTTCAAATTTGGCAAGTATAAGACTTGTTGTGGTTCGCCGGCAGCAGGTGTGGATGGCAGATGTCTCTGATAGCAAGGACTCAGACGAGGGGCCTGTGTATGATGCAGGGATGGGGCCAGGACTATCGGAGAGTGGGGTGCTGCCTTCAGAGCTTGTAGAATTTGGCAGCAGTGATGCAGAGGACCCCAGGGAGCCTGTACCCAGAGTGTGTGCGTGCAGGGCTGCTCAAAGGAAAGAGCAGCTGAAGCAGCAAGGGTGACTCGGGAGTAAGGCTGGAAGGTGATGGCCCCTCCCATAAGGGATAAAAACCAGCCCTCAATGATGTGTTCTTTGCAGGAAGCAAAGAAGTTCTTTAGACTCAGAGTCCTCTTGAAGCCCTGCTTATCCAGTTTGTTTCTGAAACTTCTGTCGGTGGATATTTAATCAGTAATTAGTCTTCTGTTCTTGGCAGCCTTTTGCAACCTTGAAAGGGCTTGCTTTTGATATCGGACAATTAGGTTTAAATGTGTCTTGGCTGGGAATGCACTGAATTCCCAGAGCTGCATGAAAAAGGTTTGCTTTTATACACAGTTTGTGTTTGTTTAAGTTGAACAAGCCTTGGGTCAGAACACTTGTCGATTTCAATACCTAACATGACTGGAGGAGGAATTCTGAGAGTTGAAGTCCACAAGTCTTAAAGCTGTCAAATTTGAAGATCCTTGTATTAAAACCTCTTAAATGTATTAAATTGTTAAACACAAATACTCAATTTAGTAACAAAGCAACAGATAATGTTCTCTGCAGAATGGGATAGGGATTCATTTTATTGTTTTGTGCCAAAATGTTTTGTATTCTTCAAGAGATTCATGGTGGAAAACCTGAGTTCTAGACCAGCCTTAGGCATGGAAGCCAACTGGCTGACTTGGGCTCATCACTCACCCATAGTCCCAGAAAGGAAGAAATGGCAATCTGCCCACAGGAACCTGTTCAGGTACATACCAGGAATCAAATCTGACTCAAAGGCAAAAAATAAAGAAAATTGTGTGAACATAAGTTAATTTTAAGGAACCCTATGTGATTTTTGGTATCTATGTCTGGATCTACAGATGTGATTCAGAAGATTTCCAATTAAAGTCCTACCAGATCCTACTGAATAAATGAATGGTTTGTCTTAAAAGTGTTTCATTTCTTTTTCAGTCTTTCAGAAACAGATCTTTCTATTCCTTCTAACTTCAGTTTACATGTTTTATAAATTCACTACTGGGATTTATCTTATTAGATAGTTCTTATCTGGCCCACATACAGTGTTTAGTTTCTACATAAATTCATATCTGAGGAAATATTATCTCTACAGTGTCTTTCCTGCCCCACTTTTTATTATAATGTGCCTGCGTGAATAGAGCTTGTGAAGCACACAGAATCATCTTAATTTGCCTCATACAAGATCTGTTCTTCAATTTATGCACAAACTATGTTAATTACAATAGGTTCAGGATTTACAGCATCCATGAGGTGTAAAGCAGTAATTCAATGCACTGAGGTCAAGCAAGGTAAAACAGGGAGCGAACTAAAAACAATAGTCTGCATTCAAGTTTTTAGTGCTCATCACCCACAGCAGTCTATTCCAACCCACATCTTGCTCCAAAGACAACATTGTTAAATCCTGAGAATCAATTATTACATGCTCCAAATGAAAGATGTAAATATTTTTTTCTGGCCAAAGAAATGTAATTTTTTACCATCTCTTTTTAATATACTTGGCAATAAAATCTTTATTAGCTATACACTTTTTCTTTATCACCCTATTTTATTGTATAGTAATATAACCATAACTTTAAAAACTATGGTAGCCTCTGAATTAACAAAAAAAGTTATTGTTTTAAAAACTAAGAAGCACTTAAGATTTAAAGAAAACTTACTAGCTTATTGGCACACTATTACTATATTGTCAAAGCAAGTGCTTTGGATAAATCAGAATACTGCAGGCCTGGCATGTCTCACTTTTACAAAAAAATCTTAACTCTAGGAACATTGTTTTTCATATAGTGTATTTTGGTGTGTTATAATGTTCTAAAAACCAACTTTTGTATGGCCTCTTAAGTACAGGTAGACCTCAATTTACAACTAGTTACATATAGCAGGGGTCCCCAACCACCGGGCCCTTGACCGGTACCGGTCCGTGGATCATTTTGTACCGGGCTGCAAAGAATGAATAATCATGATTAAAATATATATTTTATATTAGCTAAAGCTAAGAAGCCCTTTACTATTGGGAAGAATTGATTTTGCCGGTCCTTGAAAAAGTGTTTCTGCGTGAAACTGGTCCCTGGTACAAAAAAGGTTGGGGACCACTGACATATAGCACCTATTCAAACTTACCACAGACCATCTGAAAGGTACTTAGGACCTGATTCCAAAGTTCCAACAGGTGCCCCATTGCAGTCATGTGACAGCATTTTGTACATTCAGAAACTGGCCTATAATTTTGGCCATTTGTAGCAAATTATGGGAATGTAACTATTCATTTAATAACCATTTATGACCAAAGGTCAAAAAAATCAGGTCGGTCACATGATGACCCACTTAATCACAATCAGAACTTACAACCATAATGGACAGACTCTGATAAAATAGTAAATTGAGGACTCTCGATATACTGATTTCAGTTTTGCTCTGTCAAGTTTGGGAATAAATTTGAGTTAACAAATCATACTAAATTATTTCATTATTTCATACTATTAATTTGGTTCAAGAAATGGAGCTTCATAATAATGGGTCATAATACAATTGCTAAGAAAAGAGAATATGACGATGGGTAACAGTAGAGAGAGTGAAAAAGATCATACCAACCTTAATAAGTGCTTGAGTTATCCAATGTATGTACGACCACTACCATCCCAAAAATCTCAAAATTTCAGTCTTTAATTGACATAGGCAGGACCCCAATTTAAATTACAATTTTATTAATAAAAATATTGTACAAGTTCAATGATTTACTGTTGTTTATAATTTCCAATTTTTCATCTTTGATGGTTCTTAATTCTTAAAAGGGGTTCGTAACCCTCCTTCAATTTGCCATTCATGTGTTGCAGTATTTAAAGGTACTCCTGTGCATAGTCACGTAGCAGAAAATGAAGGCAATAAACAACTCCATATTAGGCAAAAGGAACTGGCAGGAACAAATAAACTCCAATACACATCCTTGTCTCTAATCCAATACACATCCTTATCTCTAAAACTACTCAATAAAAGAGAACGTGACCAGTCCTCTGGGCGCTCTCATCAAGAAGATTCATTGTGTCCGTGTGGTTCTTCTTAATCGATGCGAGGTCCGGTCACCTAGACGGGTGGTCGAAACTCTGCCAGTTCCCGCCAGGTGATCTCTTCCACTGCGGTATCTAACAAACTTCACAACTGGTGACCCTGACATGATTCTTGTCCAGGGATACGTCGCCCGACTCCTATACTACGCACCGGAAAGGCAAGCGCTTCGTAAGTATGGGCTCCTCAAAATCCAAAGTTCTCTCCAAACATGTGGAGGAACTTTCCTCCACAGTCGGGAAAGCTAACAACCTGCAAAAGGTTAACGGCACAACTATATATCCTCTATCGAAGAGACAAATTTCTCATTTTCTCCTTTACTTTCAAAAAAATTGCCCCGCTTATCCTGAAGAAAGCACTCTCAAGTCTTCTACATGGGCACGTATTGGCAAATGGCTCCGTAATCCCCCCAGAGCTCCTCCAGACATTTTGTGTACGTGGCAAGCCCTAATGACTGCCATAACGACGATGTTTCCAAATTCAACTAATCCACAAACGGAACAATCCCTTGAAGATACATCGTCTTCCAAAATTGACACTGTTTCAAATTCTGTTCCCCTTAATACCTCTTCTAACCCCTCTTCTCTGTATCCTTCGCTAACATCTTTAAATTGTCCACCCCCTATCAATTGATTAACACACCGTCTCTAACTTCCTTTGATGAGCCTTTAAAAACCCCTGACAAAACTAATTTGACAGAACCTCCTATCATGAATTCCTTTCAAAAGGCAATACAAACTGGGAAGGTTTTGCCGGAAGACCTTTCCTGTTTTCCTATGGTATTACACACTCCGGCGGGGGCTAACGCTCCCCTTCCTCATTACGTTCCAATGGAGTGGGACATATTGAAGGAACTGAAAACTGCCACAGTTAAATACGGTCTTCAGTCACCATATGTCCGTACACTTATGGAAAATATGGCAACTAATTACCGTATCTTATTTTCTGAATGGCAAGCTATGGCTAATATGTTACTCACTTCCTCACAATTGGCTTCATGGCATAATGATTATAGAATAGCCATCCAAGCCGCGGCAGCTGCTGGTTTACCACCAAATGTAACAATAGACCATTTATTATGCCAAAATACTATAATTACTCCTCAGCAAGAAATTATAATTGGCATTCAAGGATACAATTTAATGAAAAATGCTGCTTTAAATGCTTTCTGCCGCATACCCGATTCTTCGCAACCTACTTTGTCCTTTGCGAAGATTCTTCAGGGACCTTCTGAGCCCTACTCTACCTTTATAGACAGACTGTCTGATGCCATTAACAGACAAATTGACAATCCGCTTGCACAGGCTGAATTACTAATAAAATTAGCAGTCTCTAACGCTAATGCAGACTGTCAGGCGGTATTAAAACCGCTGCAATCAATACCACATCAAACTCTGGCAGATTATATCAGAGCCTGTCAGGATGTTGGCACGGAAGCACATCGTGCCCGTTCTAACGCTTCTGCCCTTGCTTCTGCGCTATCCACCACCTTCCCTATGACTGTGCCTCGTCAAGGAAACTGTTATAATTGTGGAAAACCGGGTCATTTTAAAAGTCAATGCAG
Source organism: Laticauda colubrina (assembly GCA_015471245.1). Lineage (NCBI taxonomy): Eukaryota > Metazoa > Chordata > Lepidosauria > Squamata > Elapidae > Laticauda > Laticauda colubrina. The sequence goes on from BLBF01013570.1 coordinate 5,176, forward strand.
GGCTCGGGGAGGGGGAAATGCTCCAAAAAGAAAAACCTTTGCCCAAACCACCAAGCCTAAAACCATATGTCCAAGGTGCCGTAAGGGCTATCACTGGGCGAGCCAATGCCGATCCAATCCTCAACAAGGACAGGCTTCGGAAAACTAGTTGCGGGGTTGGCAACTAGCCCCGACAATAAGGTTGCAAATCGGAATGCATTCCCTGCTGAATTATCAGAAGATGTAGTTTATGAGGACGTAGGGGCAGTCATTACTCTTCCCCTCACTATAACTACACAACACCCTATTGCATCTGACTGTCCTGCTTTGCTGATCCCCACTTCCGCTCTGATAATAGAAGGAGTAATAGCCGCTCCTTTTCTTTACAATGTTTATTCTATAAATTGTTTGTCCATGGCAGTAATGGGAGATCGCCCCTTTTTTCTAAAAAAGGGCATGATTGTAGCTACCTTTATACTTCTTTTGCACTCCTCCGATTCCCTTTCCTTTATGACTTTGCAACGACCTGTACAGACCTCGAAACCTTTACTCACGGTTATTCTCAGCAACCGATCCTTTTCAGGTCTCGTTGACACGGGTGCTGACGCTTCTGTTATTTCTGCCTCTGAATGGCCCCCTGAGTGGCCACTCGACCCTTCGCCGGCAGTTCACGGTGTGGGAGGAGCTCAAGCCGCTCAGGTCAGCTCTAACTGGTTGTCTGCTTCTATTGCTGGGGTTTCTACTATCGCGCACATAAAACCCTATGTGCTTCCGCTGTCCTTTAACCTGTGGGGACGGGATCTCCTATCGCAATTGCAAGCTACCATTTCTTTTCCCTGACGATCTTCCTTATGCCTCATACGCTACCGCTATCTTTGACTACCTCTGTTCCTGTCTGGGTTGATCAATGGCCTCTCCCGTTAGAAAAATTGAATGCCCTAAAAGAATTGATCCATGCTCAAAAAATTGCTGGACGTATTGAGCCGTCCACAAGCCCCTATAATACACCGGTTTTTGTGATAAAGAAAAAATCTGGCAAATGGCGCTTATTACAGGATTTACGCACCATAAATGCCATTATAAAACCAATGGGGGCTTTACAATGTGGACTACCTAACCCCAATCTCATACCTTCGGATTATGATCTAGTGATCATAGATTTAAAAGACTGTTTCTTCTCCATCCCCCTTCAAAAACAAGACAGGCAAATATTTGCATTTACTATACCTGAATTAAACAATTCTCAACCCACCCAACGATATCAATGGAAAGTGCTACCCCAGGGTATGCTTAATTCACCAACTATGTGCCAGGCCTATGTTAAAGAGGCATTACAACCTTATAGAGCACTCTGTCCCAACTATCTTGTATATCATTACATGGATGATATATTAATAGCAACTGCAGGTGAGAAGGGCATTATACAAGAGAGCCTACCCCAGTTGACAACTATATTACAGGCGGCAGGACTTTACATAGCACCTGAAAAAATACAGCGCAAATATCCATTCACATATTTAGGTCATAAGCTTTTACAGGCTGCTGCTACCCCCGCGCTGCCTATATTGTCATTACCCTCTAACCCCACATTAGTACAGCTTCAGCAATATCTTGGCACTCTCAACTGGGCCAGACCATATCTCTCTCTTACCACTGCTCAGCTCTCTCCGCTCTTTAATGCTCTAATAGGTCTAAAACATCCTTCGGATAAAGTAATTCTCTCCAAGGATCATAAGGATGTCCTGCAATTAGTTAACAGAACATTAACTCATCTATGGGTGGATCGAGTAAGTGACAATCACCCGCTATCCCTTGCTCTCCTTAACACTCCAATGCTCACTACGGGTATATTATTACAAATTCCACCCTCGCCAAAGAAATCCCTGCACATTATAGAATGGTTACATTTACCCCATACTCCTCGTGTCACTATCTCTACCCGCCACATACAAATTGCACAGCTTATACAAAAGGGACGACACAGGGCAAAAACTCTAATTGGATATGACATAGACACCTTATATGTTCCCATGAAATTAACTCAATGGGAGCCACTATATCAGTCATCTGCCATCATACAGGATGCCCTGGCTGATTGGGTAGGACATACGTCATGTCACCTCCCCTCTGATCCTAGGCTTCAACTCATAAAAGTCATCCCTATATCCTTCAGTAGTCCCATCACCTCGACCCCCATTCCTGCTGCTCTCACGGTTTTTACAGACGGGTCCAAAACCCATGGGGCATGTACATGGACATATCTTAACACCTGGCATAAAAGGCTAACTCTTCCACAAACCTCTGCACAAAAGGCGGAATTGGCTGCATTCAATATGACCCTTACCCTGTTCCCACACCAATCAATTAATGTGATCTCTGATAGTTTATATGTTACTCAGCTGGTTAATAATATCTTTGAAGCATATATATCCCCTGCTACTCCGCATGATCTGTATGATTTACTAAGTGATCTACAGGTCCTGCTGAATAAATGCAAATGCCCCCTCTTTCTAGCCCATATACGAAGTCACCAAAACCTACCTGGGTTCCTATCAGAAGGCAATCAAAGAGCCGATGAAGCGTGTATTGCATGCCCAATTACTATTAAAGCACCTATGCCTATTGCACTCACAGCTTCTCAGAGCCATGAATATTTCCATCAAAACAAAAGAGCCCTTGTAAAACAATTTGGAATTACAATGGCTGAAGCAACAGCCATTATTCAACAATGCCCTACTTGTAGTAAGCAGAGTAAAGGCTTAGCTCAAGGCACCAACCCCAGAGGGATTCAAGCATGTGAAACCTGGCAAATGGATGTTACTCAATTTATTCCATTTGCACCTTGAAAATATTTACATGTATCGGTGGACACCTTTTCAGGTTTTATTATGGCAACTCCACAAAGAGGTGAATCCACCAAACATGTAATTAATCATTGTATTCGAACCTTTACAGTGCTGGGATGTCCACACACGCTAAAAACAGACAATGGGCCAGCTTATATTAGCACCGCCTTTGCGGAATTTTGCCAAAAGTGGTCCATTGTTCACAAATTTGGTATACCATTTAATAGTCAAGGGCAAGCTATCGTTGAAAGAGCTAACCAAACCCTGAAGTTAGCTCTTCAGAGGTATATGGGGTCAAATGGCCACCCGAGGCCCCCCAACCTCCCAGCACTGCAAAACATTCTCAACGTATGCCTATATACGTTGAACTTTCTGAACCTCACTGGAACCCCTCCTCTTACCCCAGCATCTCGACATTTTTCAAAACCTCCTGTTCCCACTTCCAGACCCCTTGTTTATTACAGGCATCTACCAGATCCTGCTTGGAAAGGACCAGCAGAGCTTATAACATGGGGTCGAGGCTACGCCGCTATCCAATTGCCTGATAAAGTTTTGTGGATTCCAGCACGCTGCGTTCGTCCTTTCCATCCATCTTCCCACAACAAACGCAATGAAGCATCTGATTGTCAACCAGATACTGTTATCCCTGTTTGGTTTTTTGGTGGCACATAATTTCAACCCACACCGCGCCTTATCAATATGCTGGACGGTCAAAGACTCTCAGGGTGAATTATTAACTCAACTTTGCAATATGACTCGTTTAGACCTATTTTTCCCGCAGCTGCAGTTTGATTTTGCTGAAATGCTTCATGGTGTTATTCCTTATAAAGACTTTATTAATTCTGCTTCCCGGCCTCCCCAACCCTATCCCTCACATGTATATAATTGCTATTTTTACTTCTGTCCTGGACACTCTCAAACAGCAGATGATAAATATCAATGTGGGGGTGTCGCGGACACATTCTGTAAAAATTGGGGATGTGAAACGACCTGCTTTATGTCATGGACTCCACACAAGCCTGATACCTACATCTCCATCGGAAGATCTACCACCAGGAAAAAATGCAATTTTGGAGAGACATCTTCCCGGAACACTCGATGTAATAACATCACTATAACTTTTCTATCAAAGGGCAAGGACTCTCCCTTATGGGATCAAGGCATGAAATGGGGGGGACGGATGTATGATCCTTCGGGTTATGATTATGGCAATGTATTTTATATCCAAAGACATGTGACCCTACCATCTACTAACCCTATAGGACCTAATTCAAATATCAAATCTTCCTTTCTACAACCGTTAAGCAATCCTACTAATCCAATTCTCTCTTTAATTTCTTCATCATATGCCTTTTTGAACGCCACCTCCAATTTTACTCATCAACCCTGTTGGCTCTGCATATCTTCCACTCCACCCTTTTACGAGGCAGTAGCCTCATCAGAGGCTTTTTCAAACCAAACCACCGATCATCAATGTAGATGGAAGAACTCTACCATTACTGTTACCTCTGTTATAGGTGTTGGATGTTGTTTAGGTAACATTCCCTCCAATTATTCCCAGTATTGTCATAATGGTTCTACTCACTATAAATGCCAGATCTACTTAGGAAAGGGAAGAACCAGCATTGGAGAAGGATATAATCAGGTCTACACTTCTATGGGAGGGAACATTAATGATCGATTAAAAGGACAATATTTTGTAGCCGGAAACACTTCTATTTGGGCATGTTCCACAGGTGCTACCACCTGTGTATCCGGAGATGTACTTATACAACAAAAGGCCTTTTGCATACAAGTAATTTTGTTACCAAAAATTGAATTATATAAGGATCCCGAATTTGTCTCCCTTCTAGAACCTGAGATGCTTCTTAGAGCCAAAAGGGAAATTGTAACTGCTCTTACATTATCAGTTTTGCTAGGTTTGGGAACAGTAGGAGCTGGCACAGGCATAGGCGCTCTCATTCATAATACCAATCAAATAAGCAGACTATCGGCTGAAATAGATGAAGACTTAAAAACCTTAGAAGTCTCCATCTCAGCTATGCAGGAATCACTCACTTCCCTAGCTGAAGTTGCACTACAAAATAGAAGAGGCCTTGATCTGTTATTTTTAAAACAAGGAGGCTTATGTGCAGCTTTAGGAGAGGACTGTTGTTTCTATGCTGATTCATCTGGAGTAGTCACAGATTCCTTAAATAAATTAAGGGAACGACTGAAGAATAGAGAGATAGAACGGCAACAGTCGATGGGATGGTTCCAAAGCATGTTTCATATATCACCATGGTTAACTACATTGCTTTCTGCACTTACAGGACCACTCATATTGCTAATATTACTGTGTACTATTGGATCTTGCATGCTTTCAAAAATACTTAACTTTTTGCGTAATCGACTATATAGCATGAATGAAGTCATCACAGATACTCACACAAAGATCAATAGCCTTACATGCAATATGGAAAAACAAGCCTTGTTACAATTTTCTGATAGTGACTATGAGGAACCTGATACCATGAAAGAAGATATGATCTCTCTTATGGACATGGGGAGCGATGGGTCGGAGGACTTACCGCTCGCCATTAGTAAGAATAATATCATAAATAAATAAAAACAGACGAGATGTTGCAGTATCTAAAGGTACTCCTGTGCATAGTCACGTAGCAGAAAATGAAGGCAATAAACAACTCCATATTAGGCAAAAGGAACTGGCAGGAACAAATAAACTCCAATACACATCCTTGTCTCTAATCCAATACACATCCTGGTCTCTAAAACTACTCAATAAAAGAGAACGTGACCAGTCCTCTGGGCGCTCTCATCAAGAAGATTCATTGTGTCCGTGTGGTTCTTCTTAATCGATGCGAGGTCCGGTCACCTAGGCGGGTGGTCGAAACTCTGCCAGTTCC
>BLBF01013587.1:0-11311 GCA_015471245.1 Laticauda colubrina
AACTAAGACTAACCTGAGCACAACCAAGCCCCCACCTAAGCAGAACACACCCCCAGCCAATCAGAACACAGCCAACCCCCCTACCAATCAGAACACAGCCAAACCCCCACCCAATCAAGTCACACCCCCACTAGCAGTTAAAAGGAAGAAGCAGCTGCAAGCTCACATTACTCTGAGAAGCACAGAGCTGAAGAAACAAGCCTGAAGATGATGAATGAGACTTCATCGAAACGTTGCCTAGATACTTCCAATTCTACGCGGGAGAAAACCCGAATAACCAAAGATCCACATACAAATACCCGCGAAAACCTCAGAAAACAAATATTGCACCTCTACGGGGAGGAAACCCACCATCTGACCAGGACTTATGAAAAACTTGAAGTCCAAAGAGCTTCCATTTTATGTGACCTCACCTTCCTAAGAAACTGCCGAGATCAAAATTTAATCCCCATAAGCTTCCAATTGAAATTCCACACCAACACAGCAGCCACCAAACGCATCCTAAAAAGAACAGAATTGGCCCTTATTAGAAATGAACTTCACACAAAAAGATTCCTCCTAGACCAAATCAACAAAGAACTCCTCACACTTCACCTCAGACTAAGCAACAAGATTCACCCCTTACTTTGGGACAAATCCAAACAACTTGCTGTCTGGAGAGCTGAAACACAGACCACCTTCAAGACAGACACACATACCAACAAACTCAGAAAACTACAACAACACCAGAAACAAACTCCTCCCCCCTCACAGCCACACATGAAACAAACAGTGCACAACATCTCAGACAAGATCCTCACTGAAGCCGAAACCAATGTCCTTTCGAAAGGATTCAACTTTGCTGTTGCTCCCAAACACATCCCCACAGAAACCATCATATGCGGAGTTGAAACCAGCCTGACCAAAACCAACCCTGATGATGCTAACAGAATCAGACTCGAAATCACCAACATCCTCTGCACGAGCAAACCACCCAAAAGCAACTTATCCAAAGAAGAACAAACTGCACTACTTAACCTGAAAGAAGACACCAGCATAATAATCCTACCAGCAGACAAGGGCAATGCTACAGTGATTATGAATACATCTGACTACCAAACCAAGTTAACCAACCTACTCCAAGACCCCACATACAAACCCCTAAACACTGACCCCACCACGTACCTAGAAAAAACCACCAGATCCAAAATAAAAGCCTCCCCCATCAGCGAAGAAATCCAGCAAAGAATCATACCCAGAGAAAAATCATCCAGATGCCCTAAGCTGTATGGTCTCCCCAAGATACACAAAGAAGGAACCCCACTACGACCAATAGTCAGCTCCATAGGCTCACCTCTACAAAACTTAGCCAAATTTCTCGCCAAACAATTACAGACCTATGCAGAATCCATCAACTCACAGGTAAGGAACTCATTCCAGTTCATTGAGATCATAAAGAAACAAAACTTACAACCCAGCGACCTACTGGTGAGCTTCGATGTCATATCCCTCTTCACCCAAGTGCCTATAAAAGAAGCCTTGACAGCCATCCAAAACAAATACAACCCCCCCAAGTACATCCTAGATCTTACCAACCACTGCCTATCCAATACATACTTCACCTACAATGGACAAAAATACAAACAAATAGAAGGAGCACCCATGGGATCACCCCTCTCACCTGTCATTGCAAACCTCTACATGGAACACTTTGAAACACAAGCTCTAGAAAAATATGATCACAAACCCAAACTCTGGCTCAGATACGTAGATGACACCTTCATAATCTGGCCACACGGGAAAGAAAAACTGAACAACTTCCTCACACACCTCAACAGCCTACATCCCAAAATACAATTCACCATGGAAACAGAAGCCAACAATCAACTCCCCTTCCTAGATGTCTTAGTATACAAAAAATCCAATGGCTCCCTAGGACACACCATCTACCAGAAGAAAACACATACAAACCGCTATCTACATGCACTCTCACACCACCACCCAGCACAGATCAATTCCGTAGCCAAGACACTCATCTCCAGAACAAAATGCTTAGCCGATGAACAACACTTAAAAACCGAACTACACACCCTCACTAATGTACTTACAACCAATGGATTTCCAAAAAAGAAGATTACCCACCTAATCCAAAAAGAAACCCCAACCAAAAGCCAAGACAGAGAACAAGAGAATGGCAAAGCCCTCCTCCCATATATAAAAGGCACTACAGACAAAATCAGCAAGATCCTCCAAAAACACAACATTAAAACAGCATTCTGCACAAACAGAAAAATATCCACCATCCTGAGAAACCCTAAGGACAAAATCGAGTTAGAAAACCAAGGAGTATACGAAATCCCTTGCACTGCCTGCCCCAGCACATACATAGGACAAACTAACAGAAGAATTAGTGCACGCATTGAAGAACACAAAAACTCAATCAAAAAAGAAGAACTGACCTCTTCCCTGGTCCAACACCTCAAAGCCACAGGACATGAAATTGACTTTAAAAATACCAAAACCATCGCCAAAACCGAACACTTCAACAACAGAATAATCAGAGAAGCCATAGAGATAGAGAAATGGCCACACAGCATGAATAGACGAGATGATACCTCCCGCCTACCAACCATTTGGAAACCTGCCCTCAGTAATAAACGAGTAACTAACTTGAAGAATGACACCAGACCCACACCCGCAAGTGCCACACAAGATGCCACCACCACACTTCCACGCAGAAAAAGGACTCACACCCACACAGAAGAGGAGACACGACCACGAACTAGAAGCCATACTGCAGCTGCACCACTACCCGCTTCAAACCCCTCTGACCCATACAAGAAGCAAACTGACACCCACCATGAAGATGTGGCACGACCACGAACACGAAGCCAAACAACAAGATCACAGCTCACCAGCTCAAATCCCCCAGTAACTAAGACTAACCTGAGCATAACCAAGCCCCCACCTAAGCAGAACACACCCCCAGCCAATCAGAACACAGCCAAACCCCCACCCAATCAAGTCACACTCCCACTAGCAGTTAAAAGGAAGAAGCAGCTGCAAGCTCACATTACTCTGAGAAGCACAGAGCTGAAGAAACAAGCCTGAAGATGTTGAATGAGACTTCATCGAAACGTTGCCTAGATACTTCCAATTCTACGCGGGAGAAAACCCGAATAACCAAAGATCCATATATATATATATATATATATATATATATATGAAGAAAATGACCAGAAAATAGGTTTTCTAATAAACAGAAAATATTAGGCCAACATTTCACCTTAAACACCACTCATAGCCACTTGTATTTATATTTGAAAATAAGGAAACATCTTCTGTAAAACCTGTTCCAATAAACCACGATAGTTCCAATAAACTATGTATTCTGGCAGTTACTCCAATTAAATCATGAGCCTCAATACAATACAATATGTTTTATGAGTTGACACTATCCATGCAAATGTACATTCTGGTTTTTAGTGATGCCATAGAGGTAATCGTCAAATTACAACTGAGATTGGGACTGGAATTTTGGTTGTTAGTCATGACTGTTATAGGTTGAAACAGTTACAGAATTGGACCCAATTTCACGACCCTTTCCAGAGTGGTCATTAAAAAAATTAGGCAATTGTACATCTGAATCCATTCTCATAAATTGATGTTCTTTGCAAAAAAAGAAAAGAAAAGAAATAACAGAAAACAAAAAGCTGCAGTCAACATGAGCCAAAATTTGAGCCAAAATGTGATCCTGTGACTTCAAAGGTGCATGAAAAAATTGACAAGGCCTTCCTACTTCTGGATTGTTATTAAACAAACACAGTAAGTCAATGACTATTTCTATAGTCTTCCTTTCCAGGAGAGCATCAGAAGTGTTTTCTGTAATGGGTATTTATTTCTTTTTTCCCCCTCTTCGGCTAATAAAATAATGTGTGCTTAACAATTTGCTGACCTCAAAAAAAAAAAAAAACTCTTTTTCCCCCCCCCTCAATGCTGTGTTGTGAAAGTGAGTAAAGGACAAACAATGGGAGGGAAATGGTTCAAGACACCTATCCACTGAGGAGAAGGTCACCGAGCAGCAATTATCACAATTTTGTGCGGTATTTGGTAGCAGATCATGGGACTTGACGGCTGGTTTCTTTACAAGGCTGTTCTTGGTTTACAGCAGTGGGATCTCTTTGATAGCAATAATAAGATGGGTTTCAGAAATGCTTTTGCTGCAATGAAATTTATTCATAGTACCCATGAACAATTAAACTGCCTTTTTTGTTTTTAGAAAGCAGCTGGCAGGCAAAGGACTTGTGTCTTTTGTCATTTAAAAAAAGGAGGGAATTCTGAACACATTCTTTTTTTCTCAAATAAACATCCTGTTTGGTTCTTTTGAGAGCTCCGACTCTTTCTGTCAAAGGGAAGAAGATATCCAGGTGCTTCGTGCAAAGGATGGAAGGAAAAGCTGCTACAGACAGTCCTCAGCTTACGACCACAATTGAGACCAAAATTTACATTGTTAAGTTAGACATCTGTGAAGTGAGTTTTGCCCCATTTTACGACTTTTCTTGTCACATTTGTTAAGCAGACCATTGCAGTTGTTAAAGGGCCTGTCACATAGGCCGACGGATGCAAAACGTATGTAAAAAGGACACAGCGGAAGAGAAAATTTTCCATCCATTGTTATCCGCTCTCAAAAGTGCCCCGAATTTGCATAAGCAGAGTGGACAACAATGGAAAGGAACGGACGGGGGGAGGATGTAGCCAGGATGTAAAGCAGATGCTCCACGGAAGCCTAGCGGATAGAAGTGGATGGAAGTGGATGGCACATCTGTGGGGCTTCCGGAAGAGCACAGTGAAGCAGACGCGCAACGGAAGGAATGGATGCAGAGCGGATGCCAAGCGAATGACGCGGATGCATCATGGATGCCTAGCGGATGCCTAGCAGATGCAAAGCATTCACTGTGCATGCGGAGAGGATGCATTGCGTCAGTCCTGCGGATACGAAAGGATGCAGCTCACAAGCAGGTCACCATTCAGAGGAAAGACCTGCTACCAGACACAGCTCCAGCCAGCCAACAACCATGGGGAAGAAGAGGAAGCCTGTGTCATCTGCTGCCAGCCCTGGCAAGAAGGACAAGGCCACCATCCCACCCCCTGGCCCTCACTCTGCTTCTGCTGGGTCTTCTGCTGCTCGGGCTGACTCTTCTGGTGCTGGAGCTTCTGCTGGCGCTGCTCCTGGTGCTGGTGCTTCTGCTGGTGCTTATTCTGCTGGAGCTGCTCCTGGTGACAGTGCTTCTGCTGGTGCTTACTCTGCTGGAACCGCTCCTGGTCCTGCTGGTCCTGCTGGTGGTCCTGGTCCTGCTGGTGCTGCTGGTGCTGCTGATGCTCCTGGTCCTGCTGCTCCTGCTGGTGCTCCTGGTCCTGCTGCTCCTGCTGATGCTTACTCTGCTGCTGCTGATCCTGGACATGCTGGTGCTGTTGGTGCTGTTGGTGCTGCTGGTGTTGCTGGTGCTGCTGGTGCTGCTTGTGCTGCTGGTGCTCCTGGTCCTGCAGGTGCTCTTGGTCCTGCTGGTGCTGCTGGTCCTGCTGGTGCTCCTGGTCCTGCTGGTGCTGCTACTGTTGTTGTTGTTGCTGCTGCTGCTGGTGGTGTGGTGGAGCAGCCCCTACAACCTCGAAGCCCCTCTGATGAGGGCCCAGTTTGCCCTGCCAGAGGGAGGAAGAGTCATACGCGTAAACGGGAGAGGAGGCAATACTCCATCGAAGAGAAACATGAGGATGAGGTGCTGGAATGGCTGAGGGACAACGAGAATCTTTGGCGGAAGGGACACAGGCTCTATCGAGACACCAAAAGGAAGCAGGATGCTTGGAGAGAGAAGGCGGAGAGCCTGGTCTACACTTCGGAGGTCCTCCTTGGCTGGTGGAAGCACATGCACACCTGGTACGGGAAGCTGCACCTCAAGAAGTCTGGCCAGGACGCGGTCAAGCTCATCGACCGGGAGAACTACATGATGGCCAAGTGCAGCTTCTTGGAAGGTGAGATCCGCCACCAAGGAGCAGCCCCTCTGACAACCCTCTCTCTCAGGCAGCCCACAGAGAGTCAGTCCTCTTCTGAATAAGAGTCAGCTCCTGTGTCCAGGCAGGTATCTGTGGACCGTGTCACAATGGAGACCCCCCCGAGAGCTGCAATCACCGTGGCGAAGCGCATGGAGGACCCCCTGATGCAGTGGGAGCAAGGAGAGGGCACTTCCACCAGAGACCAACCCACATCCACCCCCAGCTCCACCTCCACAGAAAGCAGGCAGAGAGCCAGACCGGAGGGGCAGAGCCATATTGTCCTGCTGAAGATCAGGGACACCATCAAAAACTGTGTAGATCTCCTCTCTCAGCTGCTACACACTGACATACCATCCTCAAACCGCAAGCCCTTCCTCACCTACATCAACCAGACCCTCATGGACATGTCCAAATCACAGTATCAGGTGATCAAGGACAGGATCACTTGTGTTCTTCACAACCCTCCAGACCCAGCTGAACCTGCTCTCACCCAGTCCAGTTCTGCTCCTCCACCCCAGGTGATGTCACTGCCCTTCCAAGGCTTTCTACAGGCCCTCACCTACCAAGGCTATGGCTACCAGGAGCTCCAGTAGCACAGGCAGCCCTTCCCATTCCAGGCACAGGTACATCATACACCACTGGTGCCACCGATGCCACTGATGCCACCGATGCCACCCACACCACAGATGCCACCCAAGCCACAGATGCCACCCACGCCTCACCTCGTTCACATGCAGACCAGACAGCCCCACTACACTCCTGCTTCCACCACCCCACAGCCACGCCCTGCCTCAGAACATCTGTCATCGGTCTTGGGACTGACACCCCATGTCCTGGGCTCTCAACATCACAGGAATGAGCCAGCTCTCTGAGAGCTTCCTCCACACACCATCCCCTCTTGTCCTCTCAGGGCCAGGCACCCCAATGGCACCTCAGACCAGCACTCCAGCAGCAGCCACCTCCATAGCACCTGGACCCTTCACGCCTCAGAGTGACTAAGAAGAGTGCCAGAGACTGGGTTGCTACCTGATGACTTTATCTTTGCTTGGGACACTTGTGTCATTTTCTTTTACAGTTTGTTATTTATAAAGATTATCTTTGCTTCACACGCTTGGTTCAGTTCTTTTAATCAATAAAGTCTTGGTGGAAACTTTTAGAAATGGTTTATGCCTTTGCATGCTTGTGGGATGGGTTAAGATAGCAGTGGGATGGGCAGGGATACCTTTGGAATGGGTAATAGCTCTGGGATGGGCAGGGATACCTGTTGGATGGGTAATAGCTGTAGGATGGGTTAGGATACCTGTGGGATGGGTAAGAGCTGTGGGATAGAGAAACCTCCAGTGCAAGCATAGTGGGACGGTATGGTCCAACCTCCCAGGTGCCACACATATGGCCCTTTATTATCAATAACAATTTAATCATTGATCTACACATTTCAACATAAGCACAACTCTTTATTAAATGCCCTGTTCATTGTAGGGCCACTCAACATACATGGCCCAATCTCATCAGTGTGATGAGACAGGCTGAAGGAAGCATCCATTAAGCATCTACCATCCTGTCTTGCCACTCCACTGCTCCAGCTGGGGACTTGCACCAGTGTTTCAGGAGTTTGCGCTGCTTCTTCCCTTCACATGAAGCTCTGTTTGGGCCTTGCACATCCTTAGTGTCTATCAGGTTTCGCCCTTGCCTCCATTCCCCAGGCTCCATGTCCCCATTGCCTTGTTGGAGGTCCACGAGCCTGTTCTGCAACACTGGGTAGCGGGTGCACATGAGATTGTGCAGGATGCAGAAACCTTCCACGATGTTCCTCACGGTCTCTGGGCGATGCTGCATGGTGGTGAGAAGTATCTGGAACCTGTTGGCCAGGATGCCAAAGGCATTTTCCACCACCCGCCTTGCCCTGGACAGCCTGCAGTTGAAGATCCTCTCTTCATGGGTGAGGAGTCTCGAAGTGTAGAGCTTCATGAGGTAGGTTCTGAGGGGGAAGGCGTCATCCCCCACAATGAAGTCGGGCACATCTTGTGTGTCATTGGGCAGGGGGTCTGGATCTGGGAAGCCCATGATGAGGTTGCATTCCAGCCCTCCTTGAGGCGACTGGCGTTGTATACCTGGGCATCTGAAGATGACCCGTTGCCTGAAGCATCAATATACATGAACTTGTAGTCAGCATCGACCATGGTGAAGAGGATGATGCTGAAGAAGTCCTTGTAGTTGTGATAAGTGGACCCTGACTTGGCTGGAGCTTTGCAGGCCACGTGCTCCCCATCTATGGCTCCAACAGTGTGGGGGAAGTTCCACTTCTGATACCACTGCTCTGAAACTTTCTTCCAGCCTTCTTCAGTGGAGGGGCACTGGAGGAGCTCCTCCAGGTATTCTTCAATGATGGCCTCCACCACTTCTCTGACCACAATGCTGATGGTGTTGTGTGGCACCCTCCAGGCATACTGCATGCTCCTGAATGTAGTCCCTGAGCCCAGGTGGCACAGAGTCAGTGCCACCTTGAGCCCAGGGTGCAGGCTGGGCCGGAAGTTGGTGCTCTGCTTGGTCAACCTGGGTCTCAGCCACTCCAGAACTATGTCAAACATGGCTGGCGGCATCCTCATGAAATTCTGGAATGCACAAGTGTCTTCGTTCCTCAGCTCCACCATCAGCTTGTTATACAGTCCGTACTCTGCTCTTCTCGCGATCCCTCTTCGGACCCAGACACTTCTTGGACGCCTCCTTTTCTTCACGTAGAACAGGTGAAAGAGACTGTAGATGGCTTCGCACTGTTGTAGAATGATGGTGGCGACCAAAAGGAGTGTGTGACGATCCATGGTGGAGATGACTGGATGCTGTGGAAGAGCCAGATCCAGAGCCAGATGAAGGCTGAAGATGTCTGCACAGCAGGGCTGCTGGACTGAAAGTGAGATCCAGGTGAGTTCCTCCCCCTTTTTATAGGAAATATAGGTTTTCCGCTAGGTGTCCTTTTGCATTCTCTAGACATCCTGCAGATATCCTAAATATCCAAGATACATCCCCTATGCGAATGTTTTTTCTGTTTTAGTGCTTTGTATGTGTGCTGCATCTGCTTTCATCCTTTCTCTGTCCGTGCTACTTATGCTGTGTGTCCATTCCACGTCTGTTTCGCTTCCACCCTGTGTCCGTTTTCCGCTGGAGTGGATGCAAGATGCGTGGATGCGCAGTGGATGCCTAGCGAATATAGCGAAAGCATAACGGATGACGATGGAGGTCTAACAGATGTTCCCCGTATGCGTAGTGGATGTCTAATGGATGCGTTGGATACATTTTCCGCTCAAAAAGTTTTGTGCAGCTCAAAACTTTTTGAGCGGATGAAATGTCAGTCGATGGATGCTGGACGGATAGAGAGGATGAAAAACGGACGCAGTGAGTACAGAACGGAAGCATCACGTTAACCAACGGATGGCAAGTATTTCTCTCTGTTTTACCTCCTCTTTGCATCCGTTGGTGCTGTGTGATAGGGGCTTAAGTTAGAAATGTGGGAAGCTCCAAACAGGATAAGAATGAAATATTTTGGGGGATATTAAAAGAGGAAGAAATCAGTTCCAACAGCCTCCAGCAGATACCTGAAATCTTTAATCTTGAAATCTTTAAGAGGTGGATATTTTGTGCCTGTTAAGAAATCCAGGCCAGCCTATTCACATACAAAACACCTTCAGGTCCAGATGATGGATATAGAATATAGAATAACAGAGTTGGAAGGGAACTTGGAGGTCTTCTTGTCCAACTCCATTCATAGGCAGGAAAGTTTATACCTGTGATGGTGAACCTATGGCACGTGTGCCACAGGTGGCACGCAAAGCTATTTGTGCCAGCATGCAAGCTGCAGGCAAACTTACCTCACTGCGCATGCGCACACTTCACGGCTGATTTTCACCTGGTTTTTTTCTTTGCAGGCTGAAAATTAGCCCCTGTTTCTCTGAAAATAGCAGAAGTGATGAAATGGGGCTGGTTTTTGGCCTGCAAAGCCTGCAGAAGACTTCGTTTTCTAGGTCAATTTTATCTTTGGGGTTTTTTAGGAAAACTGTCCATTTTGAAGGCAGTCCTTTTTTTTTTTTTTTTGGTAAATTTTATTTGATTTTTCACAAAGAAATACAAATAAAACATCTTTTTTGAAAGTAGCGTGATCCCGGGTTACATTTCTTCATACAGACACAAATTCAATTTCATGCTCATTTTTATGTTCAATTCCATATCTTATTACTGTTGTACATTTTCTACATAGCTTCTCTCCTCTTTTAATTTTCTTAATTTTATTTTAATTATCTCATCTCAATTCAAATTCTTATATTTATACTTTTTGTCTGTCCTGTTTCAATTTCATATTATCTTTTCTCATTAAACAAAGTTTCTCCTGTAGTTGCTGATTGGAATATGACACCTTTATATCTTTTAATTTTATCCATTTAACTCTTATTTAAGTTTCAATATATACCTTAAAGTTTAACATTCAGTATAATACATAACTTCAGTTCGGATTCTGCTTGGTATATTCTTAAAATACACACTATATTCTTAAAAAGAAAAAAAAAAGGATTATAAATATATGTAGTTAAAACAATACATTCCATTCCAATTCAATTCTATCTTTAATATTAATATTCATTAAAATCTTAACTTCTTTAACATTACTTTTCCATTAAATATCACACTTCTATGAGAACAGTTATAAGTTTTCCATAATTAACTTCCCCCCCTCTTCACTTATATTTTATAAAACATTAATTAAAATGTTCCCGTCCCTTCCCAATTCAATTCTCTCATTTATTTTATTTCATTTATTTTATTAACAAACATTTCACAAGATTACAATAGCAATTTTATTCCTCATTTTAATCATACATTGTTTCCAATTTTCTAAAATTATTTCCAACACTAATATAACAATACAATCTTATGTACCTTTACAGAATCCCTTTTTCAGTTAAATTTTCACCCATTTTCTCTAAATAGGCCCTTTTTCTCTATATCTTGTTTCTGTCCTTTATAACTTCTTTTCCTTTCCTTCTTCCCTCTCTTCTGTTTATAAAAATCTTTTTAATGTCCAGGAATCTTTATTATCCCTTTGACATTTTATTTTATTTTCAGTTTAATTTCCTGTTGATGTCAAAGCGGATTTTTTTTTTCTGATTTCTTATTTAAGTCTCTTGGTTGTCAATATAGGGAAAGGGAGGGAAAAAAAAAAAAAAGCCAAACCTTTCCCTTTTCACTTTCCTTCGCTGCTTCCGAATCTTCTTAGGGAACGATGTTACTTTTTTTT
>BLBF01013589.1:0-17268 GCA_015471245.1 Laticauda colubrina
CACACACACACACACACACACACACAAAGAGAGAGAGAAATGAAAATTATAAATTGTATACATATACATGTAAAACGCACACACACACACACACACACAGAAATGAAAATGATAAATTGTATACATATACGTATAATACGCACACACACACACACACACAAAGAGAGAGAGAGAAATGAAAATGATAAATTGTATACATATATGTATAATACACATACATACACACACACACATATAAAGAGAGAGAGAAATGAAAATGATAAATTGTACACATATACATATAATGCATCACACACACAGATGCACATATATAGAGAGTGAGATGATAATAGACATATAGATTAGATACAGTAGATGAGAGAGAGAGAGAGAGAGAGAGACGAGACAGACAGACAGAAAATATACTTTTCCTGCAAGCTGTAAAGAAACCTAGATGGGTGCAGCTTCCACAACCTTGCCGGCTTACATCAAACTTTCAACATGGCAATGATATCAAAGCTTGATCCTGACCAAATCCTTAAGTTCCATCAGAGCTTTTTACATTCTTCCATTCTTCCTTCCCCTCTGCCTGAGTGTTGTCTTCTACCATTTTTATTCTACCCTGGGCTTTTCCCCCCCTTTGACAGATTTCCTTTTCAAGCTTCAGGTCTTGATCCTTCTTCCCTCCATTGATGGGGTGGAATGATTAGCAGCCAGTTAAAACCAACCCTTGAATCTCACCATCTCATTGAAGACAAGAATTTAGAGATGCTTGCTGCCTCCTTCCTTCTGCAAACAATGAACCCCTTTTCTGACTAATGTGTTCCTTTTTAAACACACACACAATAAATAATCATTCAAACAAAGGAAGTCAATTCAATTGGCCATTCAATTAAGCTGAGAAGTGGAGGCCAAACTTTGTCAAGTCAAAATCCCCATTCCTTAAAAGAAACTATTGATAAGCCTTGTGGAAGTTAAAAATCAGAATTAGGGTAGGTCCCCAATAGTTAATATACATTTGAAACCTCACTTTAATGACCAATGCAGATGAAGGCTTCCATTATTTTTAACTGCTTTTTCTATGGGAGGGCACCTCATTATGTGAACTGTGAAATGGTGTCAGTTTGCAAACGAAGTCATTTGCATAATGAGGCCCTTAGCAAGGGATGCAAAGCATGGTAGAAATGGGGTCTAATTCCTTTGTATCAGATATAATAAAATTAAGGCTTCAGAATTGTACATCCAATTATCCAACCTGTGTGCTTGTTTGGTGTGCATAGAAAGGGAGGGGTGTCAAAAAAGCCAAAATGGATGATGTGGGCGTGTGTGTGTCACATGGTGTTAACCTAATCTTAGGTTGCTTTTTCTCTGGTAATATCACACTCCTAACTAGGGCATACAAAACATTTGCTAGACTTATACTTGAATACAGCTCATCAGTCTGGAACCTGCATTACCTAATATTAATACAATTGAGAAAATCCAGAAATATTTCACAAGAAGAGTTCTCCACTTCTCTACCCATTGCAGAATATCTTATGCCATCAGACTTGAAATTATGCCATCAGACCTAGAAAACCTAGAACTACCCCGTCTTTGTATCTAAGTATAGTGTATAAAATTATATATAATTTTATTATGTCCTACCTGTCAATGAATACTTCAGCTTCAATTATAACAACATAAGAGCAAACAATAGATACAAACTCAAGGTTAATTGCACCAAACTTGATTGCAGGAAATACGACTTCAGCAATAGAGTGGGCAGTGTCTGGAATACTCTACCTGGCTCTGTGGTTTCTTCCCCAAATCCCAAAAACTTTAACCTTAGACTTTCTACTATTGACCTCACCCCTTTCCTAAGTGGTCTATAGCAGGGCGTGCATAAGTGCACCAATGTGCCTACCTCCGTGTCCTATTGTTTCTTTTTATTTTTCTTATATATATCCATTTCATGTATTCATAACTATACTTATACCTGTAAACTTATAATCTCTTGACAAAATAAATAAAATAAAATAAAATAAATATGTACCCCAACAGAGGCGATATTCAGCAGGATTTGACCAGTTCTGGAGAACTGGTAGCAGGAATTTTGAGTAGTTTGGAGACCTGGCAAATCCCACCTCTTGACTGGTATTTGCCCCTATCTATTCTCCACCTCCCGAGTCCCAGATGATTGGCTGGGTCTTCTTTGGTTGCCCTGCACAGGACAATGGAGCTGAAAAGCAGGTTAGTGGGGTGGGGAGGGAATGGAGACTTTGCAGTAACCTTCCCCCAGGTGTGGGAAGGAAATGGGGTTTTCATAGTATCCTTCCCTTGCCATGCCCACCAAGCCAGAACCAGTAATAAAAAAAAATTAATCCCACCATTGCACCCAACAAAAAGGGTGGAAATGCCACTTCTGCCATTGTTACATTTGAAAACACCCCCCACACCAAATTACCTGCTGCTGCGTTTAAGCATTACCTTTAATCTAATCATGGAATTTATTCAGAGATAGTCCTCACCTTATGGACTGCAGCTGGGGTAAGATTTTTCCATCACTAAGCAAGGTGATTCTTAAATGCCTCGTGTCAGATTCTGCCTTTTTTTGCCCTGGCTGTTCAGTGAATCACTGCAGCTGCTAATTAAATGGGGGTAATTCAGCGAATTTTGCTTCCTCCCATTGAATTTGTTCATTGGTATAACCAGCTGGGAAAGTCACAAAAGATAAGAGCAACAGCTGTGGCACTTAGACTTATATACCCCTTCACAGTGCTTTTACAGCCCTCTCTAAGCCGTTTACAGTGACAGCTTATTGCTCCCCAACAATCTGGGTCTTCATTTTATCCACCTTGGAAGGAGGGAAGGCTGGGTCAACCTTGAGCTGGTCAGGATCAAACTGCTGAACTGCAGGCAGCAGAAGTAGCCTGCAGTACTGCATTCTAACCACCGTACCACTGCGGCTCATGATCATACGACCTCGGGACACTGTAAGTATTGTAAGTTGTAAGGATGTTAAGGCCCTGTCACATTGGCCGACGGATGCAAAAAGTATGTAAAAAGGACACAGCGGACAAGAAAATGTTCCATCTGTTGTTATCCGCTCTCAAAAGTGCCCCAAATTTGCATAAACAGAGCAGACAACAATGGAAAGGAACGGACGGGGAGAGGACGTAGCGAGGATGTTAAGTGGATGCTCCACAGAAGCCTAGTGGATGGAAGTGGATGGAAGCGGCTGACACGTCCGCAGGGCTTCCGGGGGAGCACAGCAAAGCAGACGCGCAGCGGAAGGAACGGATGCAGAGCGGATACCGAGCGAATACAGCGGATGCATCACGGATGACCAGCGGATGCATAGCAGATGCCTAGCGGATGCAAAGCGTTCACTGCGCAAACAGGAAGGATGCATGGCATCAGCCCCACTGATATAAAATGATGCAGCCCGCAAGCAGGTCACCATTCAGAGGAAAGACCTGCTGCCAGACACATCTCCAGCCAACAACCATGGGGAAGAAGAGGAAGCCTGTGCCATCTTCTTCCAGCCCTGGCAAGAAGGACAGGGCCACCATCCCACCCCCTGGCCCTGACTCTGTTTCTGCTGGGGCTTCTGCTGCTCAGGCTGACTCTGCTGGTGCTGGGGCTTCTGCTCACGCTGCTCCTGGTGCTGGTGCTTCTGCTGATGCTTACTCTGCTGGCACTGCTCCTGGTGCTGGTGCTTCTGCTGGTGCTTACTCTGCTGGTGCTGGTGCTGGTGCTTCTGCTGGTGCTGGTGCTGGTGCTGCTGCTGCTGCTCCTGGTGCTGCTGGTGCTGCTGGTGCTGCTGGTGCTGCTGGTCCTGCTAGTGCTGCTGGTGCTGGTGCTGCTGCTGCTGCTGGTGGTGATGGTGCTGCTGCTGCTGGGGGTGTGGTGGACCAGCCCCTAGAACCTCAAAGCCCTACTGATGAGGGCCCAGAAGGCCCTGCCAGAGGGAGGAAGAGGCATTTGCAAGATAAGGGTGAGAGGAGACAGTACTCCATTGCAGAGGAACATGAGGATGAGGTGCTCGAATGGCTGAGGGAGAACGAGTACCTCTGGCGGAAGGGACACAGGCTCTATCGAGACACCAAGTGGAAGCAGGCGGTTTGGAGAGAGAAGGCGGAGAGCCTGGGCTACACTTCGGACATCCTCCTCGGGCGGTGGAAGTACATGCACACCTGGTACAGGAAGCTGCACCTCAAGAAGTCTGGCCAGGCCACGGTCAAGCTCACCGACCGGGAGACCTACGTGATGGCCAAGTGCAGCTTCTTGGAGGGTGAGATCCGCCACTGAGGAGCAGCCCCTCTGTCAACCCTCACTCTCAGGCAGCCCACAGAGAGCCAGTCCTCTTCTGGGCAAGAGTCAGCTCCTGTGTCCAGGCAGGTATGTGTGGAGCGCCCCACGACGGAGACCCCCCCCGACAGCTGCACTCCCCGTGCCGGAGCACATGGAGGACCCCCTCACACAGTTGGAGCAAGGAGAGGGTGCTGACACCAGAGACCAACCCACACCCACACCCAGCTCCACCTCCACCTCCACAGAAAGCAGGCAGAGAGCCAGACCGGAGGGGCAGAGCCACACTGTCCTGCTGGAGATCAGGGACACCATCAAAAGCAGCATAGATCTCCTCTCTCAGCTGGTACACACCAACATACCATCCTCAAATCGCAAGCCCTTCTTCACCTACGTCAACCAGACCCTCATGGACATGTCCGAATCACAGTACCAGGTGATAAAGGAGAGGATCACCGGTCTTCTGCACAACCCTCTAGGCCCAGCTGAACTTGCTCTGACCCAATCCAGGTCTGCTCCTCCACCCCAGGTGATGTCACAGCCCTTCCAAGGCTTTCCACAGGCCCTCACCTACCAAGGCTACGGCTACCAGGAGTTCCAGCAGCACAGGCAGCCCTTCCCAGTCCAGGCACAGGTTCATCAAACGCCACTGATGCTACCCACGCCACCGATTCCACCGACGCCACAGATGCCACCCACGCCACAGATGCCACACACGACACAGATGCCACCGACGCCTCACCTCGCTCACCTGCAGACCAGACAGCCCCACTACACTCCTCCTTCCTCCACCCCACAGCCAAGCCCGGCCTCAGAACATCTGTCATCGGTCTTGGGACTGACACCTCATGTCATGGAGGAGGGGGCTCTCAACATCAAAGGACTGAGCCAGCTCTCTGGAAGCTTCCTCCACACACCATCCCCTGTTGTCCTCTCGGGGCCAGGCAACCCAATGGCGCCTCAGACCAGCACTCCAGCAGCAGCCACCTCCACAGCACCTGGACCCTTCACTCCTGAGACTATGGGCACGCCTCAGAGTGATTGAGAAGAGTGCCAGAGACTGGGTTGCTACCTGTTGACTTTATCTTTGCTTGGGACACTTTACTTGGGTCATTTTGCTTTTACAGTTTGTTATTAATAAAGTTTATCTTTGCTTCAGAAACTTGATTCAGTTCTTTTAGTAAATAAAGTCTTGGTGGAAACTTTTAGAAATGGTTTAAGCCTTTGCATGCTTGTGGGATGGGTAAGGATAGCAGTGGGATGGGCAGGGATACCTGTGGAATGGGTAATAGCTGTGGGATGGGTTAGGATAGCAGTGGGATGGGCAGGGATACATGTGGGATGGGTAATAGCAGTGGGAAGGGTTAGGATAGCAGTGGGATGGGCAGGGATACCTGTGGGATGGGTAATAGCTGTGGGATAGATAAACCTCCAGTGCAAGCACAGTGGGACTGTATGGTCCACCCTCCCAGGTGCCACACCTATGGCCCTTTATTATCAATAACAGTTTAATCATTCATCAACACATTTCAACATAAACACAACTCTTTATTAAATGCCCTGTTCATTGTAGGGCCACTCAACATACATGGCACAATCTCATCAGTGTGATGAGACAGGCTCAAGGAAGCATCCATTAAGCATCTACCATCCTGTCTTGGCACTCCACTGCTCCAGCTGGGGACTTGCACCAGTGTTTCAGGAGGTTGCGCTGCTTCTTCCCTTCACGTGAAGCTCTGTTGGGCCTTGCACCTCCACAGTATCTATCAGGTTTCGCCCTTGCCTCCATTCACCAGGCTCCATGTCCCCATTGCCTTGTTGGAGGTCCACGAGCCTGTTCTGCAACACTGGGTAGCGGGTGCACATGAGATTGTGCAGGATGCAGCAAGCTTCCACGATGCTTGTCACGGTCTCTGGATCATGCTGCATTGTGGTGAGAACCTGTTGGCCAGGATGCCAAAGGCATTCTCCACCACCCGCCTTGCCCTGGACAGCCTGTAGTTGAAGATCCTCTCTTCACGGGTGAGGCATCTGGAAGTGTAGGGCTTCATGAGGTAGGTTCTGAGGGAGAAGGCGTCATCCCCCATGATGAAGTAGGGCACATCTTGTGTGTCATTGGACAGGAGGTCTGGATCTGGGAAGCCCATGACGAGGTTGCGTTCCAGCCCCTCCTTGAGGTGACTGGCATTGTATACCTGGGCATCTGAAGCTGACCTGTTGCCTGAAGCATCGATGTACATGAACTTGTAGTCAGCATCGACCATGGCGAAGAGGATGATGCTGAAGAAGCCCTTGTAGTTGTGATAAGTGGACCCTGAGTTGGCTGGAGCTTTGCAGGCCACGTGCTTGCCATCTATGGCTCCAACGGTGTGGGGGAAGTTCCACTTCTGATACCACTGCTCTGCAACTTTATTCCAGCCTTCTTCAGTGGAGGGGCACTGAAGGAGCTCCTCCAGGTATTCTTCAATGATGGCCTGCACCACTTCTCTGACCACAATGCTGATGCTGTTGTGTCGCACCCTCCAGGCATACTGCATGCTCCTGTACGTGGTCCCGGAGGCCAGGTGGCGCAGAGTCAGTGCCACCTTCAGCCCAGGGTCCAGGCTGGGCTGGAAGTTGGTGTTTGCCTTGGTCAACCTGGATCTCAGCCGCTCCACAACTTCGTCAAATGTGGCTGGTGGCATCCTCATGAAGTTCTGGAATGCACGAGGGTCTTCGTTCCTCAGCTCTACCATCAGCTTGTTATACAGTCCGTACTCCACTCTTCTCGTGATCCATCTTCGGACCCAGACACTTCTTGGCCGCCTCCTTTTCTTCCCGTAGAACAGGTGAAAGAGCCTGTAGAGGGCTTCGCACTGTTGTAGAACAATGGCGGCTACCAAAAGGAATGTGCGACGATCCATGGTGGAGATGACTGGATGCTCTGGAAGAGCAAGAACAAGATGAAGGCTGAAGAGGTCTGCACAGCAGGGCTGCTGGACAGAAAGTGAGATCCAGGTGATTTCTCCCCCTTTTTATAGGAAATATAGGCTTTCTGCTAGGTGTCCGTCCGCATCCTCTAGACATCCTGCAGACATCCTAAATATCCGAGATACATCCCCTATACGAACATTTTTTCCATTTTAATGCTTTATATGCGAGCTGCATCCGCTTTCATCCTTTCTTCGTCCGTGCTACTAATGCTGCGTGTCCGTTCCGCATCAGTTTCACTTCCTCCCTGTGTCTGTTTTCTGCTGGAGTGGATTTGAGTTGAGCGGATGCGCAGTGGATACCTAGCGGATATAGCGGACGCGTAACGGATGACGATGGACGTATAATGGATGTTCCCCGTATGCGTAGCAGTTGTATAATGGATGCGTTGGATACTTTATCCGCTCAAAAAGTATTGTGCAGCTCAGTAGACGGATGCTGGACAGATAGAGTATGAAAAACGGACACAGTGAGTACAGAAGGATGCATCGCGTTAATCAACGGATGGCAAGTGTTTCTCTCCATTTTACATCCTCTTTCCATCCGTTGGTGCTGTTTGACATGGGCTTTAAGTTGAGGACTTCCCCTATTTTCTAAATATGCTGAACCAAGTCACCAAATTATCTGGCTTCAGACAGGATGCCAACCTCTCCCAGCTCCATTTGATATGTCACTGTGTGCCATTCAGTGTTGCTTTGGGGAAAATGGTGTGTGGATTTGTAGAGAGAGACAATTTAGTAGCAAAGAGATTGAAGACATGGGGCTAGAAACCAGGAGACTAAACCTTATAGTCCTGCCTTAGGCATGAAGCCAGCTTGGTAACTTTGGGCCAGTCCTTAGGAAGAAGAAAACAATGCCATTCCATTCCAAAAAATATTGCCAAGAAAATTGCAATGATTTGTCCATTGGCTGGCCAGGAGCCAAGGCTGACTTAAGTCAGACAAGGCTGACTTTAAAAGAAATATGGCAAGGGAGTTACTTAATTCAGAGCCTTATAGATAATGTTGTACATTGTTCTCTTCTAAGTCTATTCAACCGTTAAATCCATCCCACCAGGAGCAGCATCCAGCAGCATGTACTCTGTGTGTGTGTGTGTGTGTGTGTGTGTGTGTGTGTGTGTGTGTGTATGAATTTGGGAAATAAAATAGAAGGAAGACATTCAGAATCTACAGTTGCTGAGACCAGATGTCTTCAAACTCGTCAATTTTAAGGCTTGTGGACTTCAACTCCCAGAATTCCTCAGCTATCAGGGCTGATTGTTAGAGCAAACCAGTTCATTCACGGATGATCCTCAAACCAGGACAAACTGGTAGAATACCATCACTGAACACAACGCCTTTGGCCACAAGCTCCCACAGAAGGCTGGAGCTGATGGGATTAAGAATTTACATTGCCCCACCCAACTTCTAAAGACAGGACATGACTTTTAGGACACATTAGGATTAATTCACCACCATTGGAATAGTAAAAGACACAAGTCTCGTTACCTTGTACAACTCCCCTGGAGCATCTCAATCACCAAACCACAGAACCCTATATTAATCCACCCACTATCCCAGCCAATTGGTCAGCCACCCCAGAAACATGCTGCTGTCACTGATGTTTCTGGCATCGAAATAAACAGAGACCTTTATTCTTTGTAGCCAGCCTCTATTTTATTTCCAGCTTTTTTCTTGTGGCTTGGAATTGGATTGGATTTTTCTTTCAAAAACAGCCAGTTGAGAAACAAATACTGAGTGACAATTGCTACTCATAGAACATAGAATCAGAAGTTGGGAAGAGACCTTAGATGCCTTCTAGTCCAACTTCCTGCTCCAGCCGGAAACCTTATACCATCCCAGTCAAATGATTGTCTGTCTCTTCTTGAAAACCTCCAGCGATGGGGCACCCACAACTCCAGGGGACAGGCTATTCCATTGATTAATCATTCTGTCAGAGAAGATCACCTTACTTGGGCTTCAAAAAATTTAGTAAAGGGTTCTCTGCCCAATTGCTGGGTGAGTGTGACCAAGGTGAGCGTGGCCTAGTCAGCCTCCTGCACCATGTTGTGTGTGGGGGGTGATTTTGCCCTCCACAGGCTCCAGAGACTTTTCTCGAGCCTCCACGAGGGCGAAAATGGCCTCCCTGGGCAGATAATACAGACAATCAGAGTTGGAAGGGACATTGTAGGTCATCTAGTCCAAACCCCTGCCCAAGCAGGAGACCCTACACCATTTCTGACAAATGGCAGTCCAATCTCTTCTTGAAAGTCTCAAGTGATGAAGCTCCCACAACTTCTGAGGGCAACTTCTGTTCCATTGGTTAATTGTTCTCACGGTCAGAAAGTTTCTCCTTATTTCCAGGTTGAATCTCTCCTTGTTCAGTTTCCATCCATTGTTCCTTGTCTGTCCTTCGGGTGCTTCAGAAAATAGCGTGACCCCTCCCTCCTCTCCGTGGCAGCCCCTCAAATATTGGAAGATGCTCTCCTGTCTCCCCTGGTCCTTCTCTTTAGTAGACTAGCCATACCCAATTCCTGCATTTATTGTATGTCTTAGCCTCCAGTCCCCTAATCATCCTGGTTGCTCTTCTCTGTACTTTTTCTGAAGTCTCAACATCTTTTTTATAATGTGGTGACCAAAACTGGATGTAGTACTCTAGGTGTGGTCTTACTAGGGCTTTATAGAGTGGTATAAGGACTTCCCTTGATCTTGATTGTATCCCTCTGTTAATACAATTTAGGATTGCATTAGCTTTTTTGGCGGTGGCTGCACACTGCTGGCTCCTATTTAGCTGGTTGTCCACTAAGACTCCAAGATCCCTCTCACAGTTACTGCTATTGAGCCTGTTTTCCCCCAGTCTATATGTGTACTTTTGGTTTTTCTTGCCTAAGTGTAGGACTTTACTTTTCTCGATATTGAATTTCATTTTATTAGATGTGGCCCTGTGTTCTACTCTGTCAAGATCCATCTGGATCTTGAGCCTATCTTCTTGGGGATTAGCTATTCCTGCCAGCTTAGTATCATCTGAAAATTTGGTAAGTTCCCCTTCTATTCCCTCATCTAAGTCGTTAATGAAGATATTGAAGAGTACTGGGCCTAAGACAAAACCTTGTGGCACTCCACTGCTTACTTCCCTCCATGCAGACTTCGACCCATTAAGGACTACTCTTTGAGTAGGTTTGCCAGCCAGTTGCGAATCCATCTAGTGGTGGTGCTATCTATTCCACTTTTTTCTAGCTTACTAAGAAGTAGGTTGTGGTCTACTTTATCAAATGCCTTGCTGAAATCCTAATATATTATGTCCACAGTATTTTGCTGGTCTACTAAATTGGTCACTGTTCTGAAGAATGAAATAAGATTGGTTTGGCATGATCTGTTCTGAACAAACCCATGCTGACTGCTAGTTATTACTTTACTTGTTTCTCTGGAGGCTCTCTGGAAGGCCCATTTCCAGCCTTCTCGAACTTCTGGGAGGCCCGTTTTTCACCCTCCCCAAGCCTTCGTGTGGACCTTGCACTTATCTGCATCCAAAACGGGCTGTGTGGGGACTCCTGGGAGGGGTGGGGAGGGTGGGGCCAGCCAGGAGTAGGATTTGGGGGTTCTCTGAGCTGCACAGAATCTTAGCTAGGGGGTCTCCGGAACCCCTGTGAACCCCCAGCATACCAGCCCTGCTCATTAGGAATTGAACAAAGGTTCATGTCTCTGGAGTTTCTCAGTCCTCCAGGTCATGGTTGTACCAAAAGTGCTTTTTCAAGAGAAAAGTTCAGTTGCTTCTTGAAAAAGCATCTTTGAACAAAAGTTCCTGATTATGCAAGTATTCCCCCTCCTTCCAAAACCCTGTAATAGTAAGGAAAGAAAAGACACACACCATCTTGGTGTTCTCCAGATGTTTAAAGTCTGTAAATTTCTCAAGGCCAATTTCTGAAAGTTGCAGGTCCAGAACATCTGGAGGTCACCAAGAACCTTTGACCTAAGCTAAGGAATGAGAAGGAAGCACAATGATCTGCTGACTGTCCATGGCAGAATGGACATCTGTGCCCAACAAGACCCATCAGTAATGCTGGATCCTACTTAAGGAACTATTAGCACAATTGCTTCCCTAGATGCTTAATTGCATTTCATTAGTCGAATGCATGGATACTTTTATGCAGAATAATCATTTCCTATAGATTATTTCAAAATTGGCCTAAGGACAATAAGAATAACGTGCACGTCAATAAGAGTGTATTTAGGTCAGCTTTAGTTAATTTTTCATTAACTCTGATTTTTATCTGATTATTTTGAAAAAGACACACAGAGAGAGAAATCCTTAATCAAAGTTCCCATAACTTTATTCCTAAAGTTTCAGCTCCCCTGATCACAGAATAATGGAGTTGGAAGGGACCTTGTAGGTCATCTAGTCCAACCCCCTACACCATTTCTGACAAAGGGCAGTCTATCCTTTTCTTGAAGGCCTCCGGTGATGAAGCTCCTACCAAGGCAATTTCTGTTCCATGGGTTGATGGTACTCACTGTCAGAAAGTTTCTCCTTATTTCCAGGTTGAATCTCTCTCCTTGATCAGTTTCCATCCATTGTTCCTTTGTCTGTCCTTCAGGTGCTTTAGAAAATAGCTTGACCCCTTCCTCTCTGTTGCAGCCCCTCAAACATTGAAAGACTGCTCTTCTGTCTCCCCTGGTCCTTCTCTTCACTAGATTAGCCATGCCCAGTTCCTGCAACCTGGTATTCAATTTTTTTTTACTACTGGTTCTGTGGCTTGGTGGGTATGGTGTGGCTTGATGGGCCTGGCTTGGTGAGTGTGGCAGGAGAAGGATATTGCAAAATCCCCACCCCACTAACCTGCTTTCCAGCTCTGTTCTCCTGTGCAGGGCAACAAAAGGAGACCCAGCCGATCAGCTGGGACTCAGGAGGCAGAGAATAGATGGGGCAGGGCCAACCAGAGGTGGTATTTACCGGTTCTCCCAACTACTCAAAGTTTCTGCTACCTGTTCTCCAGAACCTGTCAGAACTGGCTGAATAATACCTCTGCTGCAACTGTTCTTCATATTTGAGCCAAGCATTATGCATATCTAGACCTCTTAAAGCAGTGGTGGGATTCAGCCAGTTTACACCGGTTCAGGAGAACTGGTTGTTAACTTTCTGAGCAGTTTGTTGAAGTGGTTGTCGGAAGAAATCATTTGGGCAGAAACTGGTCATTAAATTGTTTGAATCCCATCACTACCTTAAAGCCGTTGATTTCAGAGTAAGTTTCTCAAAGCTCATGGGGGACGTACTTCAGAGTAGACTTGAGCTTGAAAAAAAAAATGACACCAAACCTCCACCATTCATGCAGTCCTCAATTTACGACCACAATTGAGGCCAGATTTTCTGTTTTTAAGGGAGACAGTTGTTAAGTGACTTTTGCCTCATTTTATAACTTTTCTTGCCACAGTTAAAAAGACACAGTGAAAAATTACAACTGTGTTACAGGTAGTCCTCGACTTACATAGTTCATTTAGTGACCATTCAACCTTTTACAACAGCCCTGAAAAAAGTGATTCATAGCCGTTTTTCCCAGTTATGACCTTTGTAGCATCTCCATAATCATGTGATCAAAATTCAGACGTTTGGCAACTGGTTCATACTTATGACAGTCGCAGGTTCCCAGGGTCAGGGGATCCCCTTTGGTGACCCTTCTGACAAGTAAAGTCAATGGGGAGCCAGTTTCACTTAACAACCAGTTTATTCACTGTTCAACTGCAGTGATTCACTTAACAACTGTGGGAAGAAAGGTCGTAAAATGGGGTGAAACTCTCTTAACAAATGTTTCCCTTAGCAACAGAAATTTTGGGCTTGTCAGTCAAGGGCTACCTGTACTAACTAAACAACTGCAGTGTTTTATATCACAACTTTGGCAAGAAAGATCGTAAAATGGGCCAAACGTCACTTTACACCTGTCTCACTTAGCAACATAAATTTTTGGCTCAATTTTAGTCATAAATCGAGGACTACCTGTATAATTTTCTTTCAGGCAAGGACCCCCACCTTCAAAAATACTTTCTTACCACCATTATATTTCTTTGGTCAGGGTTTCTCACTTTCAACTCTTTTAACATATGCAGACTTCAACTTCCAGAATTCCCTACTCAGTGCTGGCTGGGGAATTCTGGGAATTAAAGTCCACACATCTTAAAGTTGCCCAAGTTGAGAGACTACACTGCTGTTTATCTCTCACTACTTTTTTTCTTCTAAGGTGGTATTCAGCTGGTTCTGACCAGTTCTGGAGAACCAGTCGCGGAAATTTTGAGGAGTTTCGAGGACTGGCCAATCCCCCCTCTGATTGGCTCCACCCCCTCTAGTCTCTGCCTCCCATTGATTCCCAGCTGATCGGCTGGGTCTTCTTTGGTTGTCCTGCATAGGAGAACGGAGTTGGAAAGCAGGTTTGTCAGGTGGGGAGGGAAGGGGGATTTTGCAGTATCCTTCCCCTCCCACCAAGCCACACCCACCAAGCCACACCCACATAACTGGTTGTAAAAAATTTTGAATCCCACCATTGTTCTGAACAAAGATACCTGTTAACCAGCAAGAACTTTTTAAGGAGATGACCTGCATTTTTCCATCATTAAATACAAATCTGCTTATTTCTCGATCTCTTGGCTAAGCAGTTGTGTGAGTTCACTACAGGCATTTTCAGGATCTTTCCACGAGGGCAGTCCACTTTTTCTCAGTTTTATTTGTCCTGTTGATAAACAATCTGAATTCCTGCTGTGAGATGGGAGGGAACGAGCATATAAATTGTTTTAACTAAATACATTAAATGAAAATAAACCCAATAAATGGCGGACCTGGGAATACGGCCTCCAAAGGGTGATTATGGTATGGCAGTAAATTTTGTGTGTCTGTTGTGGGGCAATTGCAAAACAAGAAGAAAAGAGAGACAGGGAATTGGGGCTCTTAAACCCTGCAAGGCAGGACTCTCTTTTAGGCAAATGGCTGAAATTTGTCCAAACGTCACAGCAAACACAACACAACGATCTGGCCCAGAGCTACTGGGGAACATTGCAAATATTAGTTCAGCATCATGCAACGGATAAACTCGACAAAGTGTGCCATTGCTGAGACAGCAGGGAGACCCATGAATATGGATGAGCTCACTCAATAACAACTAAAGAAAAGGTTCTGGAAATCAAATCGTCCCTCTTAAAGCTAACAAATGATCTGTAGTTTTCTTCAGGCAGATACTACAGGTAGTACTTCACGTATGACCACCATCAAGCCCAAAATTTCTGGTGCCAAATTAAACATTTGTTAAGTGAGTTTTTCCTCATTTTATGACCTTACTTCAGAGGTGGTATCCAGCAGGTTCTGACCAGTTCTGGAGAACCGGTAGCGAAATTTTGAGTAGTTCAGAGAACCGGCAAATCCCACCTCTGACTGCCCCCACTCCCACCTATCCTCTGCCCCCCAAGTCCCAGCTGATCGGCTGGGTCTTCTTTTGTTGCTCTGCACAGGAGAATGGAGCTGGAAAGCAGGTTAGTGGAATGGGGAGGGGAGGGGGATTTTGCAGTATCCTTCCCCTGCCACGCCCAACAAACCACACTCAACAAGCCACACCATGCCCACCAAGCCACGCTTACAGAACTGGCACTAAATTTTTTTGAATCCCACCACTGCCTTACTTGCCACATTTGTTAAGTGGATCCCTACCGTTCTTAAATTAGTAACATGGTGTTCTGACCTGGTTCACAAACACGACAAACTCTCTGTAGTTAAAACAATGATTCCTTTATTACGAGCACCAGCAACCCCAGGAAAAAGTCTTCCCCCCCCCGAGAGAGAGAGAGAGAGAGAGAGAGAGAGAGAGAGGGCTTAATAACTCTGTTCAGCAGAGAGATGAATAGTTGTCTGTCACACCTATTTATCTCTGCCCCCTGCCTTTTATCCCCAGAGCTAGCATGGGGTTCTTTTGTCCCAAGGGTCAGCTCATAGAGTTCCACTGCTCTCCTCTCCTCTGCCTTCTGTGCATCTGTGCATCAGCTATTCCTCCTCTTCCTTATTAGCTACCTCCAGACCTGGGGGATGTTGAATCTCTATCTGAGGGGTGATGGATGGCCCAGGCTCCACTTCTGTCTCTCTTTCTGCCAGCTCCATTCCCTCTTCCATCTCGGAGCTCTTGGGTTGCCTTGATGCTGACCCTGACTCCTACCCCTCCTGCTGCTCCTCTCCTCCGATGTGGCTGCTGGAAGGGCTATCAGCTGACAAGCCACAACACATAGTTGTGAATCTGGCTTCACCCCATTGACTTTGCTTGTCAGAAGGTCACAAAAGAACATCATGTAACCCTGGGACATTGCATCCGTCATAAGTATGATTCAGTTGCCAAGCATACAAATTTGGATCATGTGACCATGGGGGATTCTGCCACAGTTGGAAATGCGAGAACCAGTCCTGTTCCCTTTTTCCACTGCTGTTGTAACTTCGCGAGGTCAGTAAACGAATTTATTTTATTTTATTTATTTATTATTTATTTTATTTATTTTTTATTTATTTTATTTATTTTTTATTTATTTTATTTATTTGTCAAGTAAGTATTAGATAACAGGTATAAGTATAAGCATGGTTATGAATACATGAAATGGATACAAATAAAAAAGAAACAACAGGACAGGGACGGTAGGCACGTTGGTGCACTTATGCACGTGCCCTTCAGACCTCTTAGGAAAGGGGTGAGGTCAATAGTAGACAGTCTAAGGTTAAAGTTTTTGGGGTTTGGGGAAGAAACCACAGAGTCAGGTAGAGTATATGTAAGTCAAGGATTACTTGTATTCTTTAGTTTGAATCGTAGTTAATTTTCTGGAGCTTATCTTGTAATTGTTCTCCATGTGTGTTCATGATTCGGTAGATTGTCTGAATCAAGAAAATGGCATTGTAATGTTTGAGTGGCTAATTTTAAAGGCACTCAGACGTAATGACACTTCCAGTGACACCTCTGCACCCAGAGCCCATTAAAAAAAGCAAAAATAACAGCTGGACTCCACAGACCTTCAGATACTGTCAGGTTGCTCTGGAATTAGCATAATTTGCAAATGAATAAGCCCGGTCAGAAACGACTTGTAAAAATAGCGTTTTTGTGGCCACTTCCATCTGTCAACGCGTGACCCTCTCTGTGAACTTTCAGAAATGTTCTCCTAGAAAGATGAAAGAAACCCCCAAATCACCTGAAGAGTTGCAGAAATGGGCTGAAAGTGTCCTTCATGAAATTTGAAGGAGAACAGCACAAAGTTTTCCGCTTAATACCCAGCAGCCAAATGCAGAGGCATAAAATGGGAAATTCTTGCCTTGGATTCATATACAGGGGTGGGATGCTACCAGTTCAGCCCGGTTCTATAAAACCGGTAGCTCCAAAGAGTAGCTGATACCAAACCAGTTTGCTGGTTTTCTGCTTTTCTGTTTGGCCCACCTGCCTGCCTCAGCTCTAGGCTCTCCTTTAGTGCCTGCTGTTTCCTCCTCAGCTGCTTTGCATGACACAGATGAGTGCCACTCATCAGCAGGAGAAGGTGAATGCTTGCAGGAGCTGGTGATTTGTAAACAGTGCGCATGCATGCACAGTGCATGTTTGGTGCACATGCATGCGAAGCGTAAATGTGTACAATTCATGCATACTCACCAAACCGGTTGTTATGTCAGTAGGATCCCACCCCTGCTCGTATATGTGTGAAGGATCTTGGAATAGTTGTGGACTGCACACCACATTTATTTATTTATTTAGTTTTCTTTCTTTCTTTTCTTTCTTTTTCTTATATCTATCATATTTCTATCTATATGTATCATCTATCTATCTAAATCTCTATCTATCCACCCATTATCTATCTATCTATCTATCTATCTATCTATCTATCTATCTATCTATCTATTTATCTATCTATCTATCTTCTTTTTATCTATATGTATTATTTATCTATATGTATCATCTATCTATGATCTATTTATATGTATTATCTATCTATGATCTATCTATATGTATTATCTATCTATCTATCTATCTATCTATCTATCTATCTATCTATCTAT
>BLBF01013590.1:0-12816 GCA_015471245.1 Laticauda colubrina
ACACCACAAACCAGGCAAACACCTGAGCACAAACAGACTCCCTCTAAAGCCTCCAACTCGAACACCCCCCCACCAGGCACCCAGGTGAAACCTGGCTTCCTAATGGATAGCAGCCATCCTTTCACACGAAGCCAAGCTGCACTGAAAGCCTCCAACACAGGAACAGGGTGTTGCCAGCCAATCAAAGCCACAAAACAGACAGAAGAAACCAGAAACACCAATCAATCAAACCCCAAGTCAAGTGAACGTTGCTACAACTTTGAAAGCACTACAATGACGTGGGATAATACCCGAAGGAAGCTGAACAGCACACACGCACACACACACACACACACACACACACACACGTGTGTGTGTGCGTGTGTGTGTGTGTGTGTTGTTAAGCTTTCACGGGGACTTACATGTGTGCTGTTCAGCTACCCGAAGGAAGCTAAACAGCACATATATGTATGTATGTATGTATGTATGTATGTATGTATGTATGTATGTATATATATGCTCTTCAGCTTCCTTCGGGTATTATCCCATGTCATTGTAGTGCTGTTAAAGTTGTAGCAACGTTTCAGCAGAATCTTATCTGCCCTCATCAGGCTTCTGTATGGATATGTGTCTCACAGCTTCTGGTTTCAAATTCGAGGCTGGTCTATTCTGATTGGCTAGGAGGTTGGTCTATTCTATATATATATGTTTTTTTAAGCTTTCGCAGGTACTTACATGTGTGCTGTTTAGCTTCCTTCGGGTATTATCTCACGTCATTGTAGTTCTGTTAAAGTTGTAGCAACGTTTCAGCAGAATCTCATCTGCCATCCTCAGGCTTCTGTATAGAGTTAGTTCCTGGTTTCAAATTTGAGGCTGGTCCATTCTGATTGTCTTGGAGCCTGGGTCTGTGTTCATTGGATTTGGAGTTTGATTGATTGGTGTTTCTGGTTTCTTCTGTATTTTTTGTGGCTTTGATTGGCTGGCAACACTCTGTTCTTGTGTTGGAGGCTTTCAGTGCAGCTTGGCTCCGTGTGAAAGGATGGCTGCTCTTCATTACCAAGCTGCTATTTATTAGCAAGCTGGGTTTCACCTGGGTGCCTGGTGGGGGGGTGTTTGAGTTGGAGCTATCAGAGGGAGTCTGTTTTTGCCCAGGTGTTTGCCTGGCTTGTGGCGTGGAGATCTTTCTATTTGAGAGTGCAGACTTCCAAATGATTGACAGTCTGGTGGAATCATCTCTTCTATTCATGCTGTCAGGTCTTTTTTCAATCTCTATGGCTTCTCTAATTATTCTGTGGTTGGGGTTTCTATAGTGGCTAGGGTTTTAGTGCCATTGAAGTTGGTGTTGTGACCTGTGGTTTTCATGTGTTGGACTAGTGAGGAGGTGTGTTCCAGCTTTTTTACTGCATTTTTATGTTCATCCAGGCGGGTACTTATTCTTCTATTGGTCTGTCCAATGTATGTGGCCGGGTATGATGCACAGGGAATTTTGTATATGCTTTGGTTTTCCAGGTCAATTTTTTTCTTTGGGGTTCCTCAGGATGGCTGCTATTTTTTTGTCTGTTTTGAAGGCAGTCTTGATGTGATGCCTGTGTAGTATCTTACTGATTTTATCTCTAGTACCTCTTATGTAGGGCAAGACAGAGGTACTACAGATAAAATCAGTAAGATACTACACAGGCATCACATCAAGACTGACTTCAAAATAATGAAAAAAATAGCAGCCATCCTTACAAAAACAAAATCACCAGCTTGAACCACAAAAACCCACCAAGATATAACAGAGACCTAGATCAACAGACCTATGGAACAGCTGTCCTGCCCTACATAAGAGGTACTCCAGACAAAATCAGTAAGATACTACACAGGCATCACATCAAGACTGCCTTCAAAACAGACAAAAAAAATAGCAGCTATCCTTAAAAATCCCAAAGACAAAATTGACCTGGAAAACCATGGCATATATGAAGTTCCCTGTGCATCATGCCCGGCCACATACATTGGACAGACCAATAGAAGAATAAGTACCTGCCTAGATGAACACAAAAACGCAGTAAAAAAGCTGGAACACCCCTCCTCACTAGTCCAACACATTAAAACCACAGGTCACAACATCAACTTCAATGGCACTAAAACCCTAGCCACTATAGAAAACCCCAGCCACAGAATCATCAAAGAAGCCATAGAGATTGAAAAAAGACCTGAAAGGATGAATAGAAGAGATGATTCCACCAGACTGTCAATCATTTGGAAGCCGGCACTCTCAAATAGAAAGATCTCCACACCACAAGCCAAGCAAACACCTGGGCACAAACAGACACCCCCCCCCGATACCTCTGTCTCAAACACACCCCAACCAGGCATTCAGATGAAACCTAGCTTCCTAATAGATGAGAGCCGTCCGTTTAATCAGAGCCAAGCTGCCCTAAAAGCCTCCAATACACGAACACAATGAAAAGAAAAGAAAAGAAAACGATTCTTCAGGTTGTTCTACACTTTAATCCAATTAAGAGATCTCAAATATAAAAGAATACATAAAAAGAAACCATAAAGAAACCAAAATGAAAGGTAAACAAGTTCCAGAAAGCCAAAAATCCAAATAGCTATTACGAAAAAAAAAGAAAAAAGAAATAAACTGATGGGGGTGGGAGGGTAGCACAGCTTCGAAAAAAT
Source organism: Laticauda colubrina (assembly GCA_015471245.1). Classification (NCBI taxonomy): domain Eukaryota; kingdom Metazoa; phylum Chordata; class Lepidosauria; order Squamata; family Elapidae; genus Laticauda; species Laticauda colubrina. The sequence continues at coordinate 2,650 of BLBF01013590.1, forward strand.
GGGAAAAAAAGCACACTCTACTTTATTTAATTATCCAAGGCTCTTATTATATCTCTCTTCTCTAACGGCTTATCACCTTTTCCTTTCCTAAGTTTCAACACCAGACTCCAGCTGCTAATAGAAACTCAGAAGAGCACCTGCAATAATACTCTCCAATGCTCTTCCCTCTATCTTATCAACCAGGCAATGTCCTTGAAACAAAGTCTCAGTTCTTTCTCAGCTTTGTCTGGTAGAAAAAGACAGGATACTTCCAAGCCTCTACTTAGCAGTGTCACTTTCCCCCTCTCCTTTTCCAAGAAAAATATAGTAGGAATTAATTAAAAAAAGAAAAAAGGTATTTAAAAAATAAGTATAAGTGAATCTCTGGCTTAAAATATTATAAAATAAAAAAGGAGAAAAGAATAAATAACAAGAAAAAAAATCATTCCAGTTTCAAAATATAAAATTGTGTATAAAAAATCCAGCAATTAAAAAAATAAGTATTACTTTGATATTCTTGTTTAAAATGGCTGCTTAATCACTTCTGTCAAAACTTTTACAGATTCTTTCTTTCCTTTAGGGTGTCCTTTCAAATCTTAAAATACAAAAAAAGTTCTCACCAAACCGGCACACTTTCTCTTTCTGTTCTCTTCCATTTCGGAGCTGTCCCAACTTCAGCAGCTTTAATGGCTGCCTCTTTGCCGCTGGCAAAAAGAGCTTCCCCTGGATCTACCAGGGATCTTGTGATGTCCCTAGGATCATCAGGATGTGCTCTTTACGTTCTTCAAGATGGTTTAGATCCGATTGGACTGTCCAGGAGCAAAGATATCGGCAGCGATCTCAGACCTCCAAGATCGCATGCCGTATCATCATGACACCAGCTCCGCCCTCTGAATGATACATTCTAAAACAAACTTTGAAGGAGCTCAAGGAAGCATCTCCAAAATGGAGAAAGTATTTCATGAATACAGAGTCACTTGTGTTGCAGCAGATGTAACTTATGACATGAAAAGCAATGTTATCTGTCATTACATGAACAATATAACACATCTTTATTTCACCATTAATACTGATTATTTTTGCATTAAGTACAAAATAGCTCTAATAATGTATCACTCAGCTTTATTTAATTCCAAATCATTATTTTCTCTCTCTTTCTCTCTCTCTCTTTATCTCCACCTGTCCTTCCTTCCTGCCCACTTTCTTCACTGTTCCCTCTTCATTTTTCTTCTCTCACATTTGAATCTCTAGCTGGAGGTGCTGAGCAATTATTTCTCTGAACAGCTGTCACTGTAACCTTTCCTCCATGCTGTGGAAAGCTGTGATGCAAGAGCTAGAATTTTAGGTGATTTGTCAAGAGAATTTCCTAGCAGAAGGTGGTCTAATTTTGTGTTGTTTGGCAAATAAAAGAGAGAAGAAAGGAGGGGCAAAATGTCTTGTATATGTTTCTTACAGATGATTTGAAGCATTTAGGCATTTGATAACATTTTTAAACATATAATGAAACTGGCTTTCATTATAAGCTTTTATTTATATAGCAGCCAAATTGTCTGCCCGGGATATTTTTGTCCTGTGGCCATAGTGATACAGACAAAAGTGGGGCAAAGATTCCACTGCACAGTCATAACCACTATTTATTTTGTAATGGCATGTGTGAATGACCTTGGGATGGAAGCCCCACATATTGAACAAACAACATATTGAAGCCGCACATATTGGTATGTACAAGATACCTTGGTCTACTCAATGAGAGTAATACTTTCTGTCTTACAAAATTTTGTAACTTTACAATATAACTAGGATTCATCATTGTGCTTCTTGCCTGGATTACTTTGCAAGGGCTATATCAATATTGCAAGACACAAAAGTATTTCACCCCTCCTAACTTTTTATCCTCTGGAAAATTAGAGAATGCTTCCCATGAATGTTCTGAAAAGCTTCCCATGGTTCCTTTCCTATGGACGAGGATATTTTTGTAGAGCCCTTGGTACTTTCTGAGCTTAGTTATTTGCTTGTTTTAATACTCAGTTAGGTAATACCATCAGTGCTAGTGAATATGAAGTCTGCTCCCTGTTTATATACAGTTGCTTGTCTTGCCAGTTGGTGAGGATGTGGTTTTCTTCTTGCTAGTTCCTTGATTTGGGTATTGTTTTCTGCTTAATTGTTTGTCTGGTATTAATCCCTTCTTCTCTGGGTGTTGGTTGCTGGAGGATATGTTCTGGTATTTTTTCTTAGCTTTTTTATGGCCTCTTGTGATTGGTGCATAAATGTAGTTTATCACACATTTATCAAACACAGGTTGTGTTTATTGACTGATTTGTCTGAATGCTAGGAATTCCATGGCATTTTTTAAAAAATGTTGTAGCTTGTTGTAGAATATTTAGTTTCCCACTTGAAATTAAGGCTGAATCTGAATGTTCCTGCATTGTGAGATTAAGGAGTTTTCATCTTGTCTTCTGACCACTAGTTGGTGTTCATGGATACGCTCTGCTAGTTTTCTGCTTGTCTGGCTTACATAATGACTGTTGCATCCTACCATTGTATGTTAAAGATGACTCTTGTTCTTCCTGGGCTACTCAGTATTTTGGTTTATGTAAGATATTTTGGAGGCCTATTGTTAGTTTATTTGAAACAGTGATGCCATGTGATTGTAACAGTCTGTGGATTATTTTTGAGATCTTTCTGATGTATGGCAATTTTATCCTCGCGTAGCCTTTGTTGGTTGAGTAATAATGGTTGAATGGACTTTGATAAATTTGCACAGGCATTATAAATATCCATTTTGTTGGAAGAGGTTATATACAGTAGGTCATCTTTCTGTGATGTTCTGGGTTGCTACAATGTTTTTCTACTCATCTGAATAATGTTTTTACACAGCTCCTCTTGTGGTTGGTTGTGCTGTTAAGGTTAATGGACTTTACTGTTCAATATTGAGCTACTCGTATTACCTTCTTTTGACATACTTTTATATACCAATTGTCCAGTCTGTAGCTCTTCTTCATATCCCTCCGATCATCGCAAGACTAAAGTATTATATTGAGAGAGGACTTTCTCCACAGCCCCTTTTAGTAAAATATTCTCCATCCAAAAATAAAAATGGCTCCATTTTACATACAGCCAAAGTTGTATTTTTTTTCTGTTGTATTGAGAAATTTTAAATGAATGCAAGTCTCTGGTGTTAAGTTAATGGGCCGATTTAATGGCAAGGGTAGCAATTAATGAAAACAAATCCACCGAATTCATCTGTTAGCCAGCAGATGCCATAATAAACTTGTTGTTTCAAAATAATAAAAAAGGTGTACAACTCTGATCCACAAAATGTTATCTAAATTACATTTAGCTAGTACTTCATTGGGAAGGGAGAGAGAAGAAGGTATATTCCTGTTCCACTTTGGATGATACAGCCAGATACCTTTTGGTCCTTTAAGAACAGAAACAACCCATCATCTAGCTGTTAAAATCTACATTTATTTTTAGCTCTCTCCCACAGAGAGTAAAACTGCAATGTAGGGCACTAAAAAATACAAAACATCAATGATCTCCCACTGAAATGATTTAATGAGCTCAGGAACAATGCTCCCAGACACATAAACTGTATTTTTGAGCTTGGTGATAGGCAGGAGAAAAGGAAAAAGGAAGACATTATGCATGGCCAGCAGAAGGTGGTCATGCAAAGGACAGCTGAAAGGAGTACTTTCTGTCTGGACATATGAAGGGCTGAGCTGGCCATTTTCTCAGGAATGGAGAAGGAGCCCTGGAAGAAGAAAAGGCAGAATATTCTCACTTCACTGTAGTGAGATTTGCACTATATTTGCTAATCCATTTGCATGCATTAATTCATGAGGAGCTAGGTTTCCTAAGCTTTCAATAGAGATGCAATAAACGGAGATGAGTACTACCCCCCAGAGCCGGAAACAACTAGCACATATGCGTGAGAGGAACCTTCACATTTACCTTTACCTTTAGTATTTAGTATTTATTTGATTTGCCAATCGCTTACAAGATACAGGTATAAGAATAAACGTAGTTTTGAATACATGAGATAGATACTTATAAGAAAAATAAAAAGAAACAATAGGAGAGGGAGGGTAGGCACAATTGGTGTGCTTATGCATGCCCCCTACAGGAGGCTTAGGAAGGGGGTGAGGTCAATAGTAGACAATCCAAGGTTAAAGTTTTTGGGGTTTAGGGAAGAAACCACAGAGTCAGGTAGAATATTCCAAACATTGACCACTCTGTTGCTGAAGTTGTATTTTCTGCAATCAAGTTTGGTGCAGTTTGTTGTGTATGGAAATTAGAAGACTCCAAATAACTAAAACTGATTGGCCGAACAGGCCACTCTCGGATTAAGCACCATTTTGATTGGCTTGCCTGATGGCAGGAATTCTTAAAGAGCTTTCATTGGCCACAAGCCGCGAGTAGCCGCTATAAGAAGGGTTGCCGCGGCTTCAGCAAATGTTCTGCAACAAGTTACTATACTGTTAAAATAAAAAGCTGTTTGTTGGAATACCGGTCTCGCATACCTTATTTTCCAAATGGAACACTGGCGACGAAGGTGGGATCATCCTAGAAGAGTGAGACTGAAGCACGTGGCAACCAGAACCGAGCAACCAAGATGGCCGGTAACAATGCACTGCCCTCATCGTTCAACCCAGCCGAAGAAGATTGGGAGTCATACATTGACTGCTTTCTGATGTTCTTAAAAAGCAACGAGATACAAGACATAACTGACCAGAGGAAGAGAGCTGTATTCCTCACGCATTGTCGCCCTGCCATTTTCAAAATGGCTAAGGTGTAAGCCAACCGTGGGACATAAAACAGATCGCATGGCCAGAATTAAACCAATGCTAGGAGCCCATTACATGCCTGTGATCTCCAATCTGATCAAAAGGCATGAATTTTATAAGCAAGACCAACAAGAAGAGGAGAGTATCCGAGATTTTGTAGCAGCCCTAAGAAATATCAGGGGAGCCTGTGAATTTCAGAACATGGATGAAGTCATGAGAGACCGCGTGGTCCTGGTATGGAAGGATGCTACACTCCAAAGCAAGCTGCTAAACAGACTGAATATCACAGTGGCTGAGGCCATCGCAGAAGCCACCACTGCTGAAGCACCCCAGAAATTCTCAGCCACCATGCACCAGATGAACTCAACAAATCCAGAACCACCGAACCAACCCCAAGAAAAGAAGGTGTAAGGAAGCCAAAAACAGCCCACAGTGACTGCCCATCATGAAGACCTCAACTCCCCGAGCAACACTGATGATGACAACGAAGACATACATAGGCTTCAGTTGGAAAGAAAATGGCAGGAAAAAAGAGGAAGGAGGTGAGAATTCCAGTGTGCTGGGTGTGGAGGGGATCACCGGCGCTCCGAATGCAGATTCCTGGATGCCATTTGCAGATTTTGTGAGAAACGGGGGCACATTGCAAAGGTTTGCTGAAACAAAAAGAGCTATAGTCCAAAAAGACACGGCAGCAACCCACTCCCCCCAGAAACAGAGAGAGACAAGCCAGAAGCCAATGGAGCCGAGAGAACAGAAACCAGTGAATGACCGACAAAGAAGAAACACATCAAACAATAGTCATTGGAAATGCCAAGGCAGTAAACGCAAAAAAAGGTCCGAATAAATGTGAAAATTGAAGGGAAGCCTTGTGAGATGGGAGTCTCTGGATCATATCTGTCAATGGTATCATGGAATACTATCAGAAACCTGATACCAGACATCAAGCAAAGAGAACTGGAACAGCAAAAGCTAATACTTAAAGATTACCAGGGAAACTGAATCCCGGTAGTGGGTCTTGGACATTTCCTAATAGAATTCAAAAACCACGCTGAAGTATTTCCTCTGACAATCATTGACCGTGATCACCCTAGCCTTCTGGGAATTGAATGGTTCGTGCCCCTGGGAATCGGAGTGACTGGGATCAACAGCGTCGCTGAGACCAATTGGGAGAAGAGCTTGCTGGAAGAGTTCCAGGATGTATTTGATGGGACCCTAGGCAAGTACAAGGGGACCTTATAACATTCAGCCTAGACCCTAAGATAGCTCCCATCAGCCTCAAAGCCAGACGCGTTCCCTTTGCCTTAAAACAAAAAATAGATGAGCAGCCTAACAATACAATGCAGCAACACCCTGCCACTGATGGCCACCTGTGATGCATCGCTTTTTGGAATCAGCACCATATTGAGCCACAATCTGCCAGACAGAAGAGAAGCACCAATCACCTTCTATTCTAAAACTCTGTCAAAATCTGAAAGGAACTACAGCCAACTTGACCGAGGAGCCCTCGCCATCATAGCAGGCATCAAGAGATTCCACGAATACTTATGTGGTAGGACATCTTCTATTATCACAGACCACAAAATACCATGACTGCCAAAAATCAAGGCCTACTCCCCCCTCTTGCACCAGTCCTCAAATGGGAAACTCCCAGAGGCCCATGGTTGAGACTGCATATTGACTTTGCTGGGCCAACGAAAGGGAAGACATATTTTATAATTGTTGCTGCTTATTCAAACTGTTGCTGCTTATTCAAACTGTTGCTACTTATTCAAACTGTTGCTGCTTATTCAAACTTAGAGGCTATTCTTATGGCGTCCACTACTACTGAAGCAGTCATAAAACAATTGAACAGACTTTTTGCTACACATGGACTGCCAGATGTAGTAGTCTCTGACAATGGCCCCCAGTTTACTGCTTTAGCCTTCGAGCAATACCTGACTGTGCAGGGCATCTGACATGCCCTGACAGCGCCAGCTCATCCAGCTTCAAATGGAATGGCTGAACGCATGGTTTGTTATACTAAAGGGGCCCTAGAGAAACTAGACACGGGGAATGTCCAAGATAGACTTAACAAACTGTTAACAATTCAGTATATCACCCCTAGCACAACCACTAACAAAAGCCCAGAAGAACTCCTCATGGGTAGAAAATTGCATTCTTACCTAGATAGATTACACCCCACCTATAACTGTGAAAAAAAAACCTGACTCCTCCAGTAAATATCACTTCTTTGCTATTGGCAACTTAGTCTATGCAAAAAATCTTACCGGGGACTCATTATGGCTTCCAGCCACAGTTACTGAAATCACAGGGGCCTGGTCATACTGACTCACACTAGATGATGGCAGAACAGCAACCAGCACAGCGACCAGCTTTGCTCTAGGACATTGGAACGCAATACTACAGCACCGCCACAAACACCAATAAACAATCCAAAAACAACCGAGGAGGAGGGGAAAACACAAAATAATAAAAAAGAGAGAGATAAACCACCAATAACACGACAAAAGGCACAACACAAACCTGAATTAGAAACTCAGATAAAACAAAAAGAGCGCTTACCCATAGACGAGAAGAGAAGAGAACTGGTAGCAGGCAAGGCCTTCCTGGAAGGAGACAGCCAGGACAGCTTGACCAACCCAGACAAACCAAGAGGGAGCAGCAGAGCCAACTCAACCAGCCCGAGATACCCAGGTGGGAGCGGCAAGGCTGATTCACCCTTCCAGGAGGTTCCATGGAGAAGACACAGGGAAAAGGTGATCCTGTCTGAACCGATGGAAGACCACACTGAGACTGAGCTATGCAGGTCAAGTAGGACCCACAAAAGCCCCACCTACCTGCGTGACTACGAAACCAAGGGGGGAGGGGTGTTGTGTATGGAAATTAGAAGACTCCAAATAACTAAAACTGATTGGCCGAACAGGCCGCTCTCAGATTGGTCAATTAAGCACCATTTTGATTGGCTCGCCTGACGGCAGGAATTCTTAAAGAGCTGTCATTGGCCACAAGCCACGAGCAGCCTCTATAAGAAGGGCTGCCGCGGCTTCGGCAAAAGATCCGCTACAAGTTACTATACTGTTAAAATAAAGAGCTGCTTGTTGGAATACCAGTCTCGCGTACCTTATTATCCAAATGGAACACAGTTAACCTTGAGTTTGTATCTATTGTGTGCTCTTGTATTGTTATGATTGAAGCTGAAGTATTCATTTGCAGGTAGGACATTGCAATGTATGATTTTATATACTATATTTAGATCTTACCAGAGGCAGCATAGTTCTGGTTTTCTAGGTCTAGAGTTTCAAGTCTGGTGGCATAAGGTATTCTGCAATGAGTAGAGGAGCAGAGAACTCTTTTTGTGAAATATTTCTGCACTTTTTCAATTGTGTTAATATCAGATACATTATATGGGTTCCAGACTGATGTGCTCTATTCAAGTATAGGTTTAGCAAATGTTTTGTAAGAGTTGTAGATTACAGGATAGTTTTTTTTTTTTTCCTGAAACTAAATTGTTTATTAGAGAGTAGGTTGTTTGTCCCTAAGTGGAGGATAATGGATTGGTTAATAATTGATTCCATGACTTTGCAGGTGATGCAGCATAAGGAGATTTGTCTGTAATTTTTAACTTGGCTGGAGTCTCCTTTTTTGAAGATAGGGATGACTGTGGCTTGTGGCCATAGTTTTGGCAAGGAGCTGGTCCTGAAAGATTTTTCAAAGATTATGCTTAGAGGTTCACTATGGCAGTGGATAGCTTTTTTAAGAAGTAGGCACATATTCAGTCTGGTCCAATAGATAGGGATGATTTTAGATTGCGCAGTGCTTTTTCAACAATGTCTTCTGTAAAATCGATATCTATTAGATCATTGTAGTTGTCTTTAGTTCGGCTAGGAAGTACTAGACTTCATCTATTGCTGTTTAAAAATACTGAGCTAAAGAATGTCTTAAAGATGTTGTCTTTGGTGGTGTCATCATTGCAGTCTTTGCCATTTGGTCCTTTCAGGGGTGGGATGGACCTTGAGTCTTTTAGTTTGTTGTTTACAAAGTTGTAGAAAGCATGGGTGGAATTTGTGCGTAGAAGGTTTTCATCTTGTTTAATGTGATAATTAGTGCATTAAGTTTTAATCTGGTGGCATAGATTTTTGTATCAGCTTCTGAAGTTGGCAATGTGACCAGATTTGTTTTTTTTGCCAAAGCAATCTCTTTTTGGATTGAAGTTTCTTTATTGTCATGGATAATCTGTTTTCCTGGTTTTGGGAGTTGTTATTGGTACATATAGTTTGATGGCTCTTTTGATTTTTAGTAAGAATATGTTGTAATGGTCTTCAATAGAATTGCATCCAGTGAATAAAAATTGGCAATCAAAGAAAGAGTGATCGTTGATTATAAGATCATAGTTGCTTTTTTTAAAGTTATAATTAGGGATTTTGTCATTGTGATGATTTTTGTGTGGGTGTATGTTGAGACAAAAGTCAATCATGTTGTAGTCACTGTTGGAAAAGGGTTCTTTAATTTGTATTCTGTAAATTGAATTCAAACTATTGCAGAAGATGAGATTGAGGTGGTTGTTAAGCCTAGTATTGTTGGTTACGAGTTGTTCCAGTCCCAGATTTGTTACAGCATTGTAGAAGGTTGCATGTATGGGTTCAGTTGTACATTCATTTAGTTAATATGAGGTAGATTGAAGTCACCAAGAAAGATAAAAGTGCATAGGCAGGATGCTACCCATGTTAGTGGTATATTTAACTTGTTTACATGTTAAATGTCATAAACAAGGGCTCTGTAACATAGTAAGAATTGAAATGTGATATTTAAGGACAGTTCACAGATGATGGTCTCAAGAAAGGCAAGCTCCTTGGTACTGGATGTTTTTTAGATATAAGAACTTTTTATAGAAGATAGCAACACCACCTCCTCTATGGATTGCTTTAACCAATTGTCTTGCTTTAACCATTTACGGATTGCTTTAACCTTGCTTTAATCAATTGTCTGGAATGATGAATATCAGATCCTCAGTATTTGAGTACTTTCCTTCCTTAAGCTTTAGATCTTTTCAATGGATTGGGCTGGATAATTCCTGACATTAATATATTTTCACATTGTTTCCTCACAGCCCTTCAAATTGAGAATCACTGTCTATAAAATAGGAATAAAGACAGCTTAAGCAAACTACTTTCATGTTGTTCAGGGCTAGAAAATGACTGTGTTGATATCCTACAAAATAGGAATTTCTATTCATAAGCTCATTATACTGTGGAGTCCTTGGTGCTCTCTGAGATTAGTTGTTTCCTTGCACATGTTTCATTATCCAGCTAGGCAACATTAAGGGAGTTGGTTTGCTCTCTGTTTATATATGGTGGTTTGCCCTGTTAGTGTTGATATGAGTGTTCTTTGTAATTCCTTGATT